>OU964963.1:3565048-3587548 GCA_918808275.2 Dolichovespula sylvestris | reverse complement strand
CGCGACTCCAAGGGCGAACCTTTTCGATTTTCACGTAGCATAAACCAACTGCTTCGATTCGATATAAGAAATAGAAAGAAAGAAAGAGAGAGAGAGAGAGAGAGAGAGGGACGGGAGAGAGGGAGGAATCATTTTTACCTAGTAGCATGATCGAAACAAGCTGTCGATAAAATTCGATGTAAGACTCTTTCTTCGAGAATATTACTTTCTTTTTCTTGTGGTTGTTGTTGTTGCTCTTGATATTGTTGTATTTCTTATTTTTTTCTTTTCTCTTTTACTTTCTTCTCTCTCTGACTCTTGCTCATTCATGAATCAATATCAGATCTTTGTTCAGAAGCAATCAACTTTATCGTATACGATATATAGGGTGGGGCGAAAGTTATCGATGATAATTTAAAAAATCGAAGTCAGATAGTGAAAAACGAAGTTTTTAAGGCTTTCCTTTAGTTTCACGTTATGTGGAAAAGAGAAAGAAAAAGAAATATCAGATTGAAAAGTCTCGAGAAAGTGTAATTAATCAAATGTTATTTATGTATTTTTTTGCCGAATTGAATGCGCATTATAATCGAACGAGTGAATTTGATTGATCTGTAAAAAAACTTTTGTCCCGTTGGTATGTAATACAGATAATAAATATGTAAGTATGGATAACCGTAGGAATTAATACTTAAAAAGTGATACGCTGATGGAAATATGGCGTAATTTTGAGGAGAAAACGTAGGCTAGATTGTAAGCGGTGTAAAGATAAAAAAAAAAAGGAAGAAAAAGTAGGTCGAGAATTTCGAGAACGCAAACCTGATTTCTACGTTCTCTTCTCTTTTCTCTTTCTTTTCTTTCCTTTTCTTTTCTTTTATGTTTAAAATCGTTTTCTCTCGTCATTCCACTTTTTTCTCTTTGTTTTCATTTTTTCACTCTTCCTTTAGATCCAGATATAAATAAATCCATAAATACTCAAATCATCTATCTACGTATGTATGTATGTATGTATGTATGTATGTATGTATGTACGTTCGTACGTACGTATGTATGTATGTATATATGTATGTATGCAAATATATATCTATCGACGAGTGTTTAAGAGACAAAATCATTTTCACAATTAACATGTTGATTGTAAAATTTTAAAACGTTCAAAACAAATATGATGAAATTATTATTTAATAAACGTTCCAACGCACTCGACGGTGAATACATAAGGAGTTGTTAATTCATACACGCGTTAATAATAATAATAATAATATACACGATGATTGCATCAATCATATCGAAAACTATAAACGAAATGGAAATCTAATGTCTCAAGAACCTGATTAAGGTGTTAAATAAGTTAATCGATATGTAAATCAATGTCTCTTCATGTGTATTTCTCTAACGGGAACCCTAAACTGCGAATAAACTTTAGCTATGGCATTTTCCTTGCTGGCAGTTTCGTAAGTAGCAGACTGGAAACTTAGCTTGGTTTATCTGAACTTAGGTAACAGGGTGGCACACAGGGTACGTGTGTTGGACCGCGTTGAAAGTGTTGGTGCAACTTTTGATAGGGATGATGGGAAGGGGTGGTAGGGGTAAAGAAGGGGAGAGAGTGCAACGAAAGCACGAGTCCTAACACCTTGAGATATCTCTCTCTCTCTCTTTCTCTCTTTCTCCTTCTCTCTCTCCCTCTCTTTCTCTTTCTCTCTCTTACGTGGTATTAAGGCGAATTTCTAAGTGGATAACTTGCCGTATTAGCCAACCGTGCGGCACCTTTCCTCACGTTAACCGGCCTGTCACACCTGCCAGAATCTCTGCCCACCGTTCTCTACGTTTTAGTTTGCCCCAATCCACTCCTAGGCCCCCTCCCTCCCCCGACGAATACGATTCTCTCTTACCCTCTTTACTCTTCGCCTATCCAAGAAACTTCGCAAACACGATTTTCGAATTTAACACCCAACCAACTGCTGAACGTTTTCTTATTAGACTCTACGTTAACGGGATTATAAAGGTATCAAAGTGTTCCGTGAAAATTTCCCTTTAACTTTTGTCATCTTGTTCCATTCGATCTATTTCTTCGTTTTTAATTTTTTTTTTTTTTAATTTTATTTTTATTTTTCATTTGTTTTCCTTTTGTTCTCTTATTCTTTTTTTCTTTTTCTGTTCCATTTTTATACATACTTTTATTATATTTGTTGTTGGAATTAATAACATGAATGAGATTAATCGTTATGTGTTAAAAAAGCATTTTGAATATCTCTCACTTTCTCTCTCTATCACTCTATCTATCTATCTATCTATCTATCTATCTATCTATCTATCTATCTATATCTTTCTCTCGAATTCATATTTTTTAATAAATTGCAAAAGTGGATCTACATAATTGTTATATGTTAAAACAAAGGTTGGATCTCTCTCTCTCTCTTTCTCTCTCTTAAGTGAATTTTTTCTCTCTTTCTTTTTTATCTTTTTCTTTTTTTGTAGTACCAGTGTTGTTTTAATTATGGATGCTTTTTTACAATTTTTCATTATTTTCGTTGGCTATATTAACGTTAATATTACCTTCAGCGTTTTTCAAACGTTAAGAGAGGCCAAGGACTCTCGCACAAAGGAACGCAATTCTGCTTGAAATTTACGTCCAAGTTATTGCAGGAAGGATCACTCGCGATTAATCGCCTAGAAAGATTAGAACGTTCCGGGCAAGTATTTTTTATGATGTTGGAGAAATACCGGAGAGCTTGAAGGGCGACATTTTTTCTCTATTTCTCTCTCTCTCTCCCTCTCTTCCTTTCCCCTTTCTCTTTTTCTTTTCTTTTTACGTTCAAAGTGAAATTCGCCTTTCATTGCGGCTAATACAAACTTGAAAATGTAACAAAAAAATTCACGCCGACGAAATTCCATCCGACTTTTTGTTTCTCTTCCACTCGAAAGAAATTCACGAAATTTTTATCAATGTATTTTCCCTATCTTTTTTTTTTTTTGTCAATATTTCGAACAATCGAAAACAATTTTTTTAATTTACTTTTTTTAATTTTAATTTACTTAAAATTAACTTTCCTTTCTTCTTTTTTTTTTTTTTTTTGATAACATTTCGATCAATTGAATTTTATATATATGTATATATATATTTTAATAACATTTCGAGCAATTAAAATTATTATTTATTTATTTTTTTTTTTTTCTTTATCTTGAGCATGTTATTACAATTTATAAAGCAAGAAGATTGCTCATGATTTCGTTTCTTTCGTTAACAACAATGCGAGAATCGGAAGTGGTTTCTGTTCAAGTTTCTATAGACTCGTTCACGATTCGGAAGGCCGTTAAATTTGCCGCGAGGGACTCAACTGCTTACAAGAAAGTAAAACGAGTATGGCCCCCGTCGTATTATGCATGAACGAAATACGGTCACGATTTCAAAAGAAAGAGAAAGGAAGAGAAAGGTGAAGAGAGAAAGAGAGAGAGATAAAATATCAAACTGATTGGAATTCATGATAAAAATCATGATGGTATTATTCAAATGAACGACAATAGGTAATAAAAATTATTCAATAATAACATTTAATGAAAGGACCAATAAAAATTGAGAAATATCTTTTTAAACAATTTGTTTTTTTAAATACGCTCCGGACACAGGATTCGTTAGATACGTTTTTTACAAGGAAAAAAAAGATGAAAGAAGAAAAAGAGAAAGAATATTCACGAAAGATCGTGTTTTATCTTTCTTCTCCCTAGCGAATACCATTGAACGTGGTACACATGAATAAACAAGAAATAAATAAAAAAAAAAAAAAAAGAAACATACTGCAAGTGCTCAGAAAGAAGAATCGATCGAGTCCGTGTATTTCGTAGTAGCATTTATTTGAAAAAAGGTGGACCAAGAAGGAACGTCCCAGGCGCATTTATAATACTCGCGTGCATTTAAGGTCCTTCTCCTCCTTATATGCGTTTGTAAAACGGGCACGTCCGGACAGCAGAATGTTTCTTTTCCTTTTTTTTTTATTTTTGTTTTCTTCTTTTTTTAATTTTTCCCCTTTACTTTTTTTTCATTCATTCATTATTATTACTTATCTTTTTTCTCTCGTTGCGCTTCGAACACTCGAGATGCCTAAACGGCGTTGCACATGCATCGTAAACTTCAAAACGGTTTCTATATTTTTATAAAAAAGAAAAAAAAGTTATTAATAAAAGTATTCCTTGCATATAATAATTAATATCAATCATTATTATATTGGAATATAATATAACCATTAATGGTAATTTAATATTAATAATAATAATAAAGAATTTATTATAATATTAATATTATGATACAGTAAAAGAGAAATTAAATTTGAGATTATAATATTAATATACTATATCATGGATTTATAAAGTATATGTGTGTGTGTGTGTGTATCATAATTATTATAACATTATTAATTTAATAACAAAGATTATATTAAGCGCGAGACAGTATAATATAATAATAAATTATAATCAATGTCAATTACTAAATTAATGAAAATAATTAATATTAGATACATTTGATACTAACACATAACAACTTTATCTTATCATTTTCTCTTTTTCTCCAACTTCACTAGTCTCTTAAATATCGCTTTAATTATGCGATTCTTTGAAAAATGATGGCTACTTATAACTTCTTTTTCTTCTTCTTTCTCATATAAGTTCTTCACCTTGAAATTAGCAAATTAATTAATGCTCTTTCGTTCGCACATCCGTTCTTTATTTCTTGGTTCTTCTCTCTCTCTCTCTCTCTCTCTCTCTCTCTCTCTCTCTCTCTCTCTCTCTCTCTCGCTTTCTCTTTCTCTCTTTTTCTCTCATTTCTGATTTTGTTATTTCTTTTTTACGGTCGTACATATATGGAACCTAAGTTATTTTATTTTTTTTTGTCTCTTTTTTGGCACAACGTACACCTTACACAGACGATATTTGTCGTTCAGAGTCGTTTCGTTTTTTTATATCTGTTTACGAATCGCGTAGGACCGATCCATCATCGAAAAACATCGACGAATTCAAACATTCCTTTTTGGTCGATTATCCATTTCGAAATTTGAAACTTGAAACGAACTGAGAGAGAGAGAGAGAGAGAGAGAGAGAGAGAGAGAGAGAGAGAGAGCGTGAGAGGGAGAGGAGAAAAAGGGGGATGATGTAGGGAGGGAGAGAGTCGGAAGAAGCATCATGGCGAGCTTTTCTCTTGCGTTTTAAGAGACGACGAATCGACCATGTGCCTGAAATTCCGAGATAGAACGAGAGAGAGAAAGAAAGAGAGAGAGAGAGAGTGAGAGAGAGAGGAAGAGAGAGTGAAAGAGAAAGAAAGAAAGAAGAAAAGAAAATCCTTCGGGAAAAGCGAACGAGAAATATACGCGTAGGTATTCTCTTTCGACGAAAAAAGAAAAAAGAAATATAAAAAAAAGAAAGCGAAGGAAAAAAACTCTGAGGAAAGCTTTCAATAACGAAGGAGAAGTTATTAAAGTAAATGAAAGTTTAAATTGGCGGGAATGGAACTGCGAGAACGAAAAAGAGAGAGGGGGTGGGGGAAGAAAGAAAGAAAAGTCGAAGGTACGTTTTGTACACCGAAAAAGAAAAATATTGAAGAACGATCGCCGATTTAAATCGTCATAATTCAGCTGGCTAAAAGTGATGTAATTTCTTTTTTTTCTTTCTTTTTTCTTTTTTTTCCTCTCAATTACTCCCTTTGTTAACGTTGCTATCTGTCGATCGAAAAAATGTATAACCAAAAATGATCAAAAAAAAAAAAAAAAAGAAAAAAAGAAAAGAGAGAAGAAGAAATTAGTAATAATAACAATTATAATAATAATTAAAACGAAATACGTTCTTTTTCAATTACTTCCATTCGGAATATTGGAAAATATTCGAACGAGTTTTATCACGTGACTACGTTGACCTCTATGTATATTTATTACCTCAATTTTATTTAGTGAATTAGTTTCATTCAGGTCGTTACAGAATGAACGACTAGGCCGAACGGATATAAACTCTTTAGTTCCTTTTCAACTAGCTTTTTATCTAGAGAGAGAGAGGGGGGGGGAGGAGGGGAAAAAGGGATATATAGATAGATAAAGGGAGAGGGGGTGGGGAAGAGAGATCAACATCTATTTATATCTTAATCAATTTGATTAATCAATTTAAGCAGAAGGAACGACAAGTATATTTTTTAATCTGCACAACGATTTTGATAAAAACCGATCGTCGAAGTGATACCTTATTTGGATTATAACGTATTCTCCAATGCATCAGCAAAAAGTGTTAAGTTAAAAACCATCCTAAATCTATTTTCTAATCGTCCGATGATAATAATAATGACAATAATAATAAAACAAAATGTTTAGAAAGGTCTTTTTTTGTTTTTGTGTCAATTTGATTTAAACGTATTACGAATACATCGTAGAAGAAATAATTTAAGGACTCAATTAAAATACTCAATAGAGTCGAACGTATATCAAGAGGATCGATGTATCGTCCAAGTTCGTGATTGGTGAACGTGTTGTATACATTGGAGGCTGGGTAGATCGCGTGTTAAGAGATGGAAACTAGGAGAAAGGAAGGACGGAAGGAAGAAGGAAGGAAGGAAGGAAGGAAGGAAGGAAATGGGTCGAGAATACGAGATCTACGAAGCAATCGGTTATGCCACTCCTGCGCCTCGCTTAACAGATACCACGATAGCGATTCAGTTCGAAAGGGAGCATATATCACTATCTCACTGATCTCCATGCCGAACTTGAGAAGCGTGAACGCAGAAATACGAGCGTATTCTCTCTCTCTCTCTCTCTCTCTCTCTCTCTCTCTCTCTCTCTCTCTCTCTCTCACTCTCTCAATAAATATGGTGTACCATTTAACTCTTTGGGGCACAGGATTTGAGAAAATAAAGCAGACCCACGTTGCGCAGAAATTTTATTGCGTTTTGAATTAAACAAAATTGGTATATTTCTATTAACAAAGGAATCACATAATATAAAAACATATAGAAATAATAATAATTCAATTCAATTTGTTGAAAAAGAAAAACCTAAATATAAACCTATGCGCATGCAGCTATTGCAATATTTCGAGGTGCGTTCTAAAAATGTCCCACCATGCATTACCGTGCATCAAAAAGGTGGGACATTTTTAATCCCACCATGATAAAATAATGATCCATCGAAACATTGAAATTATTGACGATATTAAATTAATTATAAATTTGTCTGATTAAATAATCAAATCATTTTTGAAAGGAACGTCCTTTGTATATAAAACTTTCCCGACCATATTTTAAAATGTAAGTGCATGCCAGTGATCTCATTGTTCGACTAGAAATATTTTCCATATTATTCGTAGAAGAATTATAAAAAAAAAAGAAAGAAAGAAAAGAAATGTATTTTGTTTCTAGCTACGTCGATGTATCATACGGAATATTAGCAAATATGGAGGATGAACATGTATCACCATTTCACTGATCTCTTGATGCCAAACTTGAGACGCGTGAACACAGAAATACGAGCGTATTCCATATCTCTCTCTCTCTCTCTCTCTCTCTCTCTCTCTCTCTCTCTCTCTCTCTCTTCCTCTCTCTCTCTCTCCATATATATATATATATATATATATATATATATATATATATATATACATATATATATGGTGTACCAATTCAAATAGTGATCTATCGAAACATTAAAATAATGGACGATATTAAATCACTCATAAATTTTATCTAATCAAATAATTAAATGATCTTCGAAGGGGACACCATTTGTATATAAACGTCATACATAACAATGTACATAAAATCATTTTTAAATATAATTATAAGACATATTGTGTCCTAACTATATTTAAAAATGAAAATGCATGCTAGTGATGTTCACAGTTGAATTACAACTATATTTTTCATATTATTTATGAAAATAATATATATATATATATATGTATATATAGAAGAGTAACAAAAATAAATAAATAAAGCGTATTTCGTTTTCAAATATGTCAAATGTATCTTTCTAAATATTCGTAAATATGAACGATGAAGAAATATATACCATATAGTATCGAACACGATAGGACAATGTTGTCGTTTGTTTGTCTCATCTGTTTACGTCAATATTCATACTATAACCTTACCTATAGGTACATATATATATATCCTCGAGATGGGTGTTTCTATTTAGTCACGCTTGAGACTTCGTATAGAGAGTATCGTACCATATTGTAGTATCGAAACAGAGTCGGTGTAAATAGAGGACCCTCGAGTAAATGCTAATCAAGTAGTGGTAACACTCAGGTAACGTATATACATACATACATATATACATATATGTATATGTAAAGAACAACGTATTCTTTATTTCTTCGTATATTTCATCGAGAGAGCAAGAATTTTGAAATTAAATTCGATCGATTAACCCGTATCTTAACTTAGGTAACTGTCGATTCTATATCACGTTCTTGTGTGTTTAGGATACTAATGTGGGAACGCAAACTCGTCTGTTGCCTGTGAAATTGATACGTATATTAGAGTGTAGTAACTTGATGTTTAGTTTAGTTTCAGCGTAACTATCTATCGATGAATGTGTGACAATGATATATAATTCGACATACCAAAATAATAAACACAACACTAATAATTAATTTGCCATAAATGTATGTGTGTCTATATATATATATATATATATATATATATATATATATATATATATACGATATTTGTTAAAACATAATGAATTACAATATGTGTTTAATCTGATAGCATCAACGAATTTAAATTAATATTCATAATTAATTCGAGATACTGTGTTGTGATGTTATTCATAACCCTTCGTTAATTTATTTGTACTTTGCGAAAAGAGACGAAGTAAAAGAAAAAAATAAATAAATATTTTCGATACTTGGAATGACCGTTATTAATTTGTTCGTTATTAGAAATTTTCGATATTATAGGGGTAATTGGTTTGGGGATATACATATATATGTGTGTGTGTGCGTATATATATATATCGAGATATACCCTATGGCGTAATGCATTAGATTTTGTTTCTCCTGTCAGCGACGGTTTCGACGTTTCCACATCAATGCCGTTTAACTCAAATCCGTGGATCAACATATCGACTCGTGGCTTATCAAGAGGACCCTTTGATACCAATGCAGACGTTCGTTTGCCAAGCTCCATCGAATCTACCCAATACTCTAGGGGTCTTTACCTTATATCTACGAAACATCGTTTGAGGTCAATAACGTTTTAGCATTGCGTGACAATTTGAATTAGTGCTGAGATCTCATCGACATAAACGTTTCTAAATTTACATTGGGATACTAGGAAAGGGAATTCCTATATCTTAAATCAAATAGCTTCGTCTGTTAATCCTAGTTGCTGTGCACACATTAAAATAATTTCTAATTGTTCACTTGGGGTGTGCCACACCCCAGACATTTCGAGAAGCATTGTCATTTCTACGGAAGGAATAATTTTGACTCGAAAAAATTTATTGAACATTCTTTGAAATCTCGGAAACAATAATCAGTAGGTTTGGAAACGCATTTCCGATAACGTCATTATAAAAAAAAAAAATCATGGATCACGCAATACGCAAATTGTTTTAACTGAGCTCAAAGCTGGCTCGTAGTGTCCAACACCCAAGGTTAACCCTTACAACTAGGGTTAACGCGGAATATTTATGTTATTGCATACGCGTATACGTGTGTTTTCATTGAATTTAACGAAAATCATTCTTCCTACTTTGACGATTACTCTCACATCGTATCTATTATTTATTAATTATCGTTTATATGTTACTATTTATTAATTATCATTAATAACTCGTGTAACTATCAATATTATATTATATCAATTCTATCGAAACTTTTCGACTAATTTGAGCGATACAATCGTTCAAAGATTATATGATAAAATGTCATTCGGAATTATTAACAAAATTGAATATTAAACGGATGGAAACATTTTTTTCTCTATGTCCGTAACAGATGTTCTTAATGAAATAATTCTATAGTCGATTATATTCGGGGAAGAATATTTCTGAAGAAGAAGAAGTAGAAGGAAGAAGTAAAAGAAAAGAAGGAGTAGTAGTAGAGAATAAAAGAAAAAAAAAAAAAGAAAAAAGAAACATTGACGTATATAAGGTATAAAACGATAATATCGTTCTTGAGAACCGTAACCATGGAGTACCTACCAACATATACTTGAAGATTGTTGATAAATCTTATAGAAAAGAAAGGAGACAGTACGTAGGGTAAAGACGAGTTCGTGCGGTTGCTCTATGATCAGGGATCTACGGATCGCTATGCTCTCTCTCTCTCTCTCTCTCTCTCTCTCTCTCTCTCTCTCTCTCTCTCTCTCTCTCACACACACACACATTCTCGAAGGACTGTCTCGAGAAGAAGGGTGAAGGGGAGAGTAAATCGCGATTCAGTACCGACAAGAGGAGAAAGATATCTTCTTTAGAGTGGCTACTTGGTTGGTTGGACGGCATGCCGTGCTACTGAGCACCTCGGTCTCTTATCTAAAGTGTGAGCGTAATGTCTCTGTTCAAAGGACACTCCTTACTCTCTCTCTCTCTCTCTCTCTCTCTCTCTCTCTCTCTCTCTCTCTCTCTCTCTCTCTCTCTCTCTCTCTCACTCTCTCACTGTAGATAGACAGAGACCAGACCTCAAAGGTATTTATCGCGAATGAAAATTTTGTGATTAAAGAAATAAACCTTCTTAGAATTCGTACGACGTTAAATTTATTAACATTCGTTAATAAATTTAATTCGTTTATATCTATTTCATTTCTTTTTCTGAAACATTGAAGTTTTTATTTTGATTTATTTGTTTGTTTGTTTCATTTCGTTTCATTTCGGTTTCTTTATAATATTAGTATTGTTGAATAATAGTCGATGATATATATATATTGCTAAGAAATAATACTTGTTTGTGCTTTAATAATTATTATACAAACGAAATATAAAATCTGTCTAATAAATCTAGTATAAATGTGTGCGTGCGCGCGCGCGCGTGTGTGTGTGTGTGTAGAGGCTGTCCGAAAAGCATGGGAACAAACTTATATTATTACATGTTACTGAGATCAAATAGATGAAACAAAGTGTATATATATCGCTTTTTCTACATCTTGCATATGTATACAATAATTTCTTTTCATGCACGCTAATGTCACGTTTAGATAAAAGTAGTATCGTTTATTAAACACATATATAAACGTGATATTTGTACTTTTTTAAACAAAACATCATCCCGACTTAGATCGTTTTTCCTCGTCGTAGTATTTTTTATTGAAATGTAATAATAATAATAATAGTAATAATAATAATAATAATAATAATAATAATAATAATAATAATAACAATAATAATATATGAAGTTGAGATTGGAGATAATAATTCTCGTATATTTGTTCGTGAAATTTATTCGTAAATGTTCGAAAGAAAAGAGGAAAAAGAAAAAGAAAAAAGAAATGAAAAAGAAAAAAGAAACTCCCAACAACAATGGATTCTCATACTACCGGATGAAAAATATCACGATAACCTTTTAGTTCGCACTACGCGTTCTCCAGAACAAGATATGACGTCGTATTGTGGCCGCACATTCGTTACGCAGCGGGTGGAAACCGCGAACCAATAGTTCGCGTGCGTCGAAGATATTTTACGAACACACTCTTTCCATTTCTCTCTTTCTCTCCATTTCTCTCTCTCCCTCTCTTTCTCTCTCTCTCTCTCTCTCTCTCTCTCTCTCTCTCTCTCTCTCTCTTTCATCTCAAAACGATTAATGATAGTAACGTTAATTAATCCATCATAATTAATTTTTTGCACGTCTAAAAATTTTATATATGATACAAACTAAATCAAAAGTTCTTACCTTTTTTTTAACTTAGATTCATTTCTTTTTCCCTATTTCTTTTTCTTCTTTTTCTTGATTTCTTTATTTTTTTCTTTTATTTAGAAAGATAGTAAACAATTTTTTCAAGGCTTGCAATTTTACGATTTAAAAAGGAAATTGGCCCGAATTGCGCCTCGAATGGGAGTAATTAACCTTTTCTTTTTCTCTTTCTTCTTTTTTTTTTTTCTCAAATCACTCAGTTAACTTTTGTATTTTCGATCTTATATAAAAATTCCGTAACATAACTGAACAAGTGGGATAACTAACAAATTAATTACGTGCGAAGGGAATTAAGTAAGATTTAAAAAATCATTGATGCTACGTGATAGAATAATATATTGTTGTTAGTCGTAATTAGATGTTCTTCACTCTCTCTCTCTCTCTCTCTCTCTCTCTCTCTCTCTCTCTCTCTCTCTCTCTCTCTCTCTCTCTCTCTCTCTCTCTCTCCCCTTTGACCTTTATCTTAAATCTCGAGAAAACGTTTACAGATTTTTGATCAACGCCTCGCACAGACTTTACGCCAACGGATGCTACGATCGTAACGATAACGCGTAACACTCTTGTCGAAACTTGTTACAGCCGGAAGTGCTTCCGTGACTATCTCATGATTTCGCAACATTGCTGCTTGTAAGCCTTTACAAGTGGGTCGAGAACACGCGAATGAATTTTCGTTATCGCTATTACCTTGTCTTTCATACTCTGCCCCCACCCCCTCCCACCCCACATATATATCTTTGTCTCTATATTTTAATATACAAATTATTTGGGAATTTTTAATCGTCATGTAACTTTCAAATTAAATTACATCTTTCATAACGTCTTCATCTTTTTATTTATTTACTTATTTAATTAGTTATATAATTATTTAGTTATTTATTCAGTTATTTATCTATTTATTCAGTTGGTTATTTATTTATTTATTCATTTATTTATATTTTCCTTCTCTCCATTTTCTTCACATACATCCTATTCTTAGAACTTCATGATCCGTTCGTTCTTATTTTCGCTGACAAAACGTGTGTTTAGTCTTATCGAAAATAATAGGTTGTTTAAATTTTCTCGAGTTAGAAAGAAACAGAGAGAGAAAGAGAGAGACAACAGAGATAAAGGGAAGAGGAGAAAAACCCAAACATAAAAGGAAAAAAAGAACATAGTATAGTTATCTACACGAAAAGTGACGAGGTTGTATGGAGAAAAGGTCAGAACAGAGAGAAAGAGAGAAAGAGAGAGAGAGAGAGAGAGAGAGAGAGAGAGAGAGAGAGAGAAGCGAAGAGTAGGAAGAGGAGGAGAAACTGTAGTTTGTATCGGAGCTGGAAACTCTCGTTGCACGCGGAAACGTTTCCGTGACTATCGCATCGCAGCCACGGTGCAACTTACAAGTGGTTCGAAAACACGCGAGTAGCTTTCGGAATTAGGATTACGTAGAATCTCACGAACGCACGGATAATTGGAGGAAGGAAAAAAAATCGACAGATTTTATACCTATCTCACCAATCTCTCTCTCTCTCTCTCTCTCTCTCTCTCTCTCTCTCTCTCTCTCTCTTTTTCTAGATCTTTATCACTTATGAATGTAAAATCGTTATATCGATTACTAATGTAAAACGACGTGCATTTTCCTAGAGGAAAACGACTTTGTTGCTTCTTACATATTATTCGCATTTTATCCGATTTGCGTATTTTAAATGACCGATGAAACGGGGAAAGATCGGTCAAAAAAAAAAGGAAAGAAAAGAATAGAAAAGAAAAATTGAGTAAAAGGAATGTATACCCAGCTGAGAAACGCCATTAAAGTAATCAAGTATTTCTCTTGGCACTTAAGAAAATATGTATAATTTTGCACGGTGACGCATCAATCCATTCCTACGGCGCATCGCTTTAATCGGGTTGCATCGTTACGATGAGATTTGAATGGGGTGGTGGTTGAAGGGTGGCGGGGGGAGGCCGAATGGGACGGAGGTTGGGAGGAGGTGATGGTTAGAAGGGTTATATAAGTCTGAACAGATGCAATCGTGAACAAGTTTGATTCGAACTTTCGCTGTAGCAACTAGTAATACTGCTAACTAATAATACATCGCTGGAACGAGAACGTTATAATCATCTAGTTTCTGTGTTAGAACGAATAATACGAGTCACAACGCACACAAACAATAATACATCTACCCATCGACGTTTATTACTATCGCGATTCACAATTGAAATGTTAATTAAAAATTTTTTATCGTGCATTTTTAATTTGCTTCTTTTTTCTTCTTTTTAAATTCCTCCATTATTCTTGTTTTTTCTTTTTTTTTTTTTTACTTTTTAATTCAATCCTTTTTGTCCTTTCTTTTATTTGTTCTTTTTTTTTCTTCTCTTTTCAATTCATTATCATCGACTTAAAGTCGATGATAAAATGCAAGATAATTGGTATTTCTCACTATTCATAGAAGACGATCTACAAGTTCTTCCAATTTTCTTTCGATTCAATTCATTTTCAAAGGACATCTCGCGTTTATCGTCCTCATGGAAGGTTTCATAAAAGTCGACAGAGAGACGATATGTGTGTACGTGTATCTGTGTGTATAATGTCTCCGTGAGAATCTTCGTCGATCTTGAGAAGTGTTCTCTCTCTCTCTCTCTCTCTCTCTCTCTCTCTCTCTCTCTCTCTCTCTCTCTCTCTCTCTCTCTCTCTCTCTTACCTCTTTTCCGTTTGCTCTCGTCCATTATTGCACCCTCGTTATTGCCCTCGTCGTGTAATTTCAGATCTTTCTTTTTTATCTTGGTTTTCATCAATCTCTCTCTCTCTCTCTCTCTCTCTCTCTCTCTCTCTCTCTCTCTCTCTCTCTCTCTATCTATCTATCTATCTATCTATCTATCTATCTAACTATCTATCTATCTATCTATCTCTTTTGATTTATTCGTATGAAGGAAACGACTCTATTAATTCTATTCCATAAAAATATTGTGTTATTTTTATGGAAAGATCGAAAATAAAACAAAAAAGTTTGATTTAGAGTTTTCTTTTCTCTAAAATAAAGAACCAGAGAGAGAGAGAGAGAGAGAGAGAGAGAGAGACAAAATGCAATTTTTATCGACGATACATTCGTACTTTTTCTCTACGATAAAATTCTATAGATATTGTTCATCGTAGTACATATATTTTAGAAACGATTGAAAAGTATTTCATATTATACTTGTACCAAGGAATGGTAATATTCAAATCGACTGTACTAAAAAAGAGACTTCGTTTTCCTTTTATATTCTTTTCTTTTCTTTTCTTTTCTTTTCTTCAACTCGTTTACTTCCTTATTTTGGTTTAATAAAAAATAAGAAAAGAACACGATAGGATATCGCATACAACTAACAACGCTATCCCTGACGCCTTATATTCACGAAGCAAAACGAGATTAGAGAAGACGTAGCCAAGTTGATCGTGAGCTAGTGGAAAATAGCGTGTTGTCGAGGGTGTTACTCTACACATACTTACTCTCGTTTTCTTATTACACACACACACACACACACGTGCACATACAGCGTCGTCTTTGAGCTGACTTAGCCACGCTTTTCTAATGATAATAAAAAACAAGATCTCTTGATCGAAATGTTTTTCTTCTTTCTTTTCTTTCTTTTTTTCCTTATTTACTTATTTATTTATTTATTTATTTATTTATTTATTTATTTATTTATTTATCAAACGAATCGGAATTCATCACATCTAACGAGTCGTCGATCTCAGATTATATTTATAACAAAGATTTCACTTCTCTTCTGATAACATAATAAACAAAATCGTTTGTTTGGAGCTACAATTAAAAAGAAAAAATAAAATAAAAAGAAATAAAGACAAATCTAATTTACGATTCATTAATTTATTCAAAAAATAAAAAAAAAATTAAAGAAGTATTTGTTATAACAAAATTATTTTTAATCAAAAAGTAAAATCTCAAAAATTCGCGTAGACCAATTGAGAATCTTCATCGATTAACAGACTCGATAATAACGAGCATAATTGCGGAAAGATATTATCGTCAATAATATTTACGACAGATTTGTGCTTCTCAAGCAATGTGATGTCTTTGTTAAAAATTCACGCACGTCTCTGATGTCATTTTGACATCTTCGAAAATTCAAAGAAATATTGATCGATTTAAATAATTAAATTTCAATTATTCTATTCAAGCGATCATTAACTGTCTCGTATCATCGATCTTCATAAAGATCGAATTTCGATTCGGATTCATTAGGATCGAACTACATGACATAACACGATTATTATACGTCATTTCAAATATGCGTTTGAAATATGAAAGGTTTTCTTTTTTTTTATGATGACCGAGATTAGAAAATATTCCGAATTGAAATATTGAATATTGAAATCAAAACGAATTGAGATCATATTGAGATTCTTATTTGCGTTTATTTGTGTGTCTGGAAAAATAAGAAAGAAAAAGAAATTATTATGTTAAATATATTTTAAAGAATGATACTCCTTATCTAATAACAACATTGCAAAATGTGGTATTATAGAAATATGAAATAATAATAGAAATAATTATTACACGCGAGCGCGCACGCACATACACACACACACACACATTAATGTAATTTATTGAGCCCATCAATATATCGATTTATTAAATGAATTTATGTAAAATTTCTATAAAAAAAAAAAGAAAGGAAATAATAAACGAACTTATCTAGTATATAAAATTAATATAGTTATTAACTGAAATGACAAAGATGGGACACGCTGACTTAACAATGGAACGAATCTTAAATTTGTCTTATTTTTTTCATTAGTCATGATGAAGAAATTCGTGCCCTTAAACGCTAATTCGACTAATTCATCCTACCGGCAAAGTTTCAGCGAAATTTTTTGCTTACTCGATTTAACGTCCAAGTGGATCCTTAATTGCCACTTTCGACTGGTGAATGCATTAAGAAGGCCAATTCCTTTTTTCCTCCAACCTGAAAGAGCACCAAGAGAGAGAGCAAGCGCCATTTCGGTGGATTTAAAGCGCGAACATTTGTTCTGCGATATTCTCATCCTGATACATGAGAGAGAGAGAGAGAGAGAGAGAGAGAGAGAGAGAGAGAGAGAGAGAGAAAAGAGTTAAAAATTTCTTAGAAGCACAAGATCAAGTTCTTTCAAGCTAACGACCTTATAAAGCAACAAAGAGCCTCTTAACGTTGTCGAGCTTTCACTCGCCATCTCACGTTTGTATTTCCATCTTTCTTCGATGCAAACCTGAAATCCTTTGGTTACTCATCGTTTCTCTCTCTCTCTCTCTCTCTCTCTCTCTCTCTCTCTCTCTCTCTCTCTCTCTCTTGCCCTTTCTCTTTTTCTCTCTTTTTCTCTCTTACTTTGAAACAAAATCGACCGATAAACCTCGCACGTTTTATGGACCACTCGCAGAAAACCACTCCCAATAAATAATCCTGACCCAACCTCGGACCCAGCTCTCACAGGATAACGCGAATAATGGCTTTTTGTGCGTTACGGATGAGTCCACATCCGAAAAATACTCGTATGATGATAAAGTCTACCTTAAGTTTTCATCAATATTTTTGTTAAAAAAATGTTCAATTGAAATCGATTTCGATCAAATTATATCTCGGCGAATTTCTAAACCTTTTTTTATGTTCAACAATTATATAAGAATTTGTACTATTATGTCGATGTGTGTGTGTGTGTTAGATATATTAGTGGGTTCATTATTTTTTTTTTATTTTTTTTCTTAATTTAACCGTTATACTAACGTACTATTATTATACTAATGTAATATATTGTTACACTAAATTAATATGTTATATTCGTTATTCTATTAAAAAAAAAAGAAAAGAAAAATACTAATATAAATTAAACTAACACGTATGTCGAAAATTTTGAAGGACGATCAATAATTTCGGTAAAAGAAGGAAAAAAAAGAAATAAAAAACAAAAGAACACTAATATAAAATGGACTATGTTCGTATGTAGAAAATTTTGGCCGATGATCAATAATTTCGGTAGAGAGAAAAAGAGAAGTAAAAAAAAAAACAAAAAAGAAATGCAAAAACACAAAAAAAAAAGAAGAAAAAGAAACGTGCGGCTGTTCGATCGACGCTCCTGGAGTAGTAGTGGCTCTCTCGTCATACCAGTCTCAGGTATTAGGATTAACTACTGCCATTACTACAGGTGGAGCTGCCCATATATCGCAATTTTCCTGTCGGATGCGTGCCGAACCGAGATGCGGCAGATTGCACGACGCTATTTATGAGCGCGATACGCATATCCCGTTGCATCGGCACTGCTCGAACTGCATTCGATCAAATCTCGTACGCCTTCAAAAGCGAGCCGATGGTGTTTCTTTTTCTTACACACGATGAAAAGAAATTAAATAAAAAAAAAAAAATTAAAAGGAGACAAAAGAAAAGTAAATAAATAACAAATAAATCGATTCGAACGACAACAAAAGTTAACCTCGCGGCTTTCCGCGCTTTCTTAACGAAAAAAAGAAATTATAATAAGAAGAAAGAAAGGAAAGTAAATAAAAAATAAAATAAATAAATAACTCGACTTTGCGTCGAGTGTGTTTTTATTAAGATAAAGAAAAGTAATAATGGAAAAACAATTTTTTTTCTTATCACAATATCTCGAATTTCTTTTATATGAAACATATACATACATATATACATACATATATAATATATATATATATATATATATATGTGTGTGTGTGTGTATGTGTATATAATGTATATAAAATACATACATGAGAATAATATCGAATCCATATAAAAACTATCTATATACGAGAATTTCGAATAATCGATAGTCTTAGTATGGTAAGGAAGTTTTTTTTTTTTTTGTTAAGGCACGATAACGAAGTCGAAGTCTAATTAGCAGAGAACTAAATAGCCCCGCAATTATGGCGGCCTTTACAATTTAGTCATCAAACGAGAAAGAGAAGTATTTGACGGACGTGGAGACATTGAAAGATTGAAATTATTGTAACCAACTTTGTTGTAGCTTGAAAAGTTTCTAATTGAAAAGATCTCTCTTTCTCTTTCCCTTCTCTCTCTCTCTCTCTCTCTCTCTCTCTCTCTCTCTCTCTCTCTCTCTCTCTCTTTCTCTTTCTCTCGCTCCCTCTCACTCTTTCCTCCGTCAATAAATTTTAATGCGATATTCATTTTTATGAGATTCATGAAATTCAACCTGAAATTAAATTATATATATATATATATATATATATATATATATATATACCTTTCAGTTTATTTAATTTCGTTTCATTTTATTTTATTTTATTTTTTCTCCATTATCGAGTTTTAATAATTTTCGGAAAATTATTTAATAATTATATAACGTGTTCGATAAAGCTAAAATTTATCGATTGTTGTCAATATTTTATCGAAAGATCTGTGTATACCATTTTATCTAAATAATTCGTCTATAACGTTTGAACGGTACGGACAAGGCAATTTTGGTAGGTGAACGATTATGCCATGGCTGGAATACATTATAAATGGCCCATTTTGGTGATGCTAGAGTACGATAGAGCGAGATAGAACGCGAGAGTAAGAGAGAGGAAGCGAGAGAGAGAGGAAGCGAGAGAGAGAGAGAGAGAGAGATCGTAAAGCAGCTTATTCGCAGGAGGTTCCATTAAACGTCATATTTGATTAAACAAAGCGTTGCCCTCTCGTTTCCAGAGTAGAGAAGGACAGACTAAACGTTTAAGGTAACTCACTTTCCTAGCCCCTTTTTTTGCTCAACGTTATTTTATAAGCGCTTGAGTGAAACCACTCTTTTAAGAGCTTCTCTCTCTCTCTCTCCCTCTCTCTCTCTCTCTCTCTCTCTCTCTCTCTCTCTTGATCTCTTTGTCTTTGTCTTTCTCACTCATTCGTTAAGAGAAGAGGAAGGATACTCAAGTACGAAAAGGACGAGCCACAGGACGAAGTGGTACTCTCTCTCTCTCTCTCTCTCTCTCTCTCTCTCTCTCTCTCTCTCTCTCTCTCTCTCTCTCTCTCTCTCTCTATAAGAGAGAGAAATAGACAGAGAGAGAGAGAGAGAGAGAGAGAGAGAGTCAGTGGTTTTGTCCTGCGGTGGCCGTTGTATCCTTTGGCGACTAAAAGCGCCAGTGTATCCTCTAAATTTCAAGAGTTTATCCTCTTGCCTTTGAGAAAGACTAGACGATCGACTCGCATGTACTTACTCATCGTTTGGGATGCTCCGAGCGAATTGCACGACACAACGTTATCTTGGAATATATAATTTGTGTTTTAGAGAGACCAGGAAGAGAGAGAGAGAGAGAGAGAGAGAGAGAGAGAGAGAGAGAGAGAGAAATATGAAGTATTCAAAAGGACTTGTTTACTTATTGTTACAACTTCATAATCATTTTTAAATCGTATCTATTATTATTCCTTGTTGATTTTCTATTGAAAATGAAAAAAAAAACAAAACAAAAAATAAAAATTATATTATATCATTAATATAGTATAATAAGAGTGGGGTAAATTAATATATCGTAATAGTATAATGGGTATATTGATGTACTAATGCATAGCAATAGAACAGGTATAATAATTTTCTATTTGTAATTGTTAGAATAACCGGGAAAAAATGTGTATGGATATAAATGTAAATTTCATTAACGATCGATTTATTACATATCGATGTCTATTAATTACAAGGAAGTATAGTGATTCTTAGAGAAATGTTATTTTAAATCATCTTATCTATCGACGTGTTCCACTGTTATTTATGGAACAGCGATGAGGAAGTTTTATCTTTTTCTTCTCTCTCTCTCTCTCTCTCTCTCTCTCTCTCTCTCTCTCTCTCTCTCTCTTTCTCTTTCTCTTTCTCTTTATGTATGTCGAAGAACAATTGAAGAGGTCGTTACGAAAATCGTCGAAGCGTGTTACGGAAAACAGACTTCGTGGAATTTCTTTTCTAACTATTCATCGTAGTATATATATATATATATATATATATATATATATATATATATGTTTTATGTATTTCCTCGTGGAAAAACTTGAACCAAGAATGATGTTGAAGTAGCGTAAACGATCTCGTAAAAATAAATGAGAATGATTCGTCGTTGCGTTTTAAAACAGTATTATATATATATATATAGTGTGTGTGTGTGTATGTATATATGTATATATATAATATATTATACTTAATTAACATTAACATATTATATTTATTAGACTATTATTGTAAGATATTATATCGATATAGTACCATTTATAAATATGTGTGTATGTATATATATATATGTATGTATGTATGTATGTATGTATGTATGTATGTATGTATGTATACACCATTTAGAGCAAACAAGAAAAAATTTTTATCCATCATCTTACAAAAAAAATAATAATAAAGAAAAAATAAAGTGAAAGAAAAATGGAAATGAATAACATAGAAAAACAGATCGATAATATTCTCGATATCTTAATTGATGGAAGAAATTTGGGTTAAAAAAACTTTGATAATGATAAAAACGATTGAAAATGTTGAATGGACGAAATAAAGGAGAGAAAAAGAGAGAAAATAGAAAGATTAAATATATTGCAAGAATGAAGATACTACAGAATTCACAATTCTATAAAACAAAAGGAAAAATAAAAAAAAAAGAAAAGATATATGCAAGTATGTAGATACATATACACCTACACACACACACACACACACACACACACACATGTATATATGTATGATATATAATGAAATGATTTACTCGCTAATCAAAGGGATTGGAAACGTTTGCGTTTCACAAGCGGTATCGACGCAGCAGTTTCGGATGTGTAAGTTTAAACAAACATCCCGATACGGGCCGGTCGTACTACCTACACGAGAGATCGATGACCCGATTTGCTACATTATCACGCTTACCTCTAATTAGCACCCGTGCTTATCGTCCTTGATGTTTATTTACGGCGGGCTTGTCGCTCGTTTTGGCCGGCGGCGGGTTCGATCGCCACACGTGTTGCTTTGTACCAATGTAGGCTTTCGCAAACCCCCTTTCGAGAAAAGGAGGACTCACCTTGTTGTTGGTCTTTTTCATCGGAAAAAAAAAGAAGAAGAAAAAAAAGAAATCAAACGAAAAGGTGTAGACGTTCAAGAGATTCGGAAAGGACGGATCCATTCAAAGTGAATCCTTCGAATCGAAATATGTAATACGAAGAGATATCTGCATTCACTCGTCGCATTGATTTTTAAAACATTTCGTTAATGTTTACAATTAATTTAATATCATCGATTGAGTGATTATTCAGTATGTTGATTTATAATTTAGATACGCCCGATAATATAATAATCTTTGAAGAAAAAAA
This sequence comes from Dolichovespula sylvestris, assembly GCA_918808275.2. NCBI lineage: Eukaryota > Metazoa > Arthropoda > Insecta > Hymenoptera > Vespidae > Dolichovespula > Dolichovespula sylvestris. The sequence continues at coordinate 3,565,390 of OU964963.1, read as the reverse complement.
CAGCATGAATAATATATGATATATAGTAGTATTATTTTCAACATTATATAAATGTATTGAACAAAATAGATAATATATTAGTTAAATAATCGTAGATAAAAAATATTGCTATATAACAAAATTAATAAATGAAAATCAAAATTACTAAATAATATATATATTATAGATAATAATTTTTTCTATTCCTAGTAATAATTTATTTTAAATATTGTAATTACTTAACAATAAACAATTATTCATGTATTTATTATAAAAAGAAATTTGGCATTTAACAAAATAAACTACGACGTTCGACGATTAACGAAACTTTCAGTAAAATATATATATATATATATATATATA
>OU964963.1:3467548-3560048 GCA_918808275.2 Dolichovespula sylvestris | reverse complement strand
TCTTCTTCCTTTCAACTGTTCGCGGTTAGTTCTCAAATATTACGCCATTTCGACGAAGTTGAATATCGCATTTATCAAAAACAACCACCCCCTCCCACCCACCACCCTTGTTCTTTTTCATCCCTTCTCTAGGAGCAGTAAGAATTCCTATTTTTCTTTCCACTTTGGTAACATCATACGTTGGCCTTCCTCAACGATTTCCTCAAACTAACATAGATCACTCTTAAAAGACTTTTCTTTTCTTTTTTTCTTTCTTTCTACTTTTTTTCTTCGAAGTCATTTGCGACTCGGGTATGCGGGTACGTGGCGCCAACCATCTATTCGATTTCTCTTTCGAACGACGACGTGATTTTATTAACGACTCTTTAATGATTTCTACGAAAAATTATTTCCCCCGATAAGAAAACGTTGTTTGATCGTTCCTTATCGCGACATATTTTCGCGATCGAATTGTTTTTTCACTTAGAAATGATCAAAGCAGAAGAAAAGCAAACGTCATTTTCTCTTCTTTCGCGCGTTTACTCGATTTTTTTTTTCTTTCTTCCTTCCTTTCATCTTTCTTTCTTATTTTCTTTCTTTTGTGTTTTTTTTTTTTTTTCTTTTTTGAGAATCGAAAATACGTCGCAACATTTGCGCGGGAAAAAATTCACTTCCAAGGGTAATAAAGGGAAAGGGAAACGTCTTTTGCGGTTAGCAAAGTTGTACTCGACTTTGGCGTTTTTCCAAACCAATGTACATATTTCACCAAACCACGCACCCTGAGAATTTCATTTGAATTCGTTACTCGACCACTCGAAAACTACTACGAACACGTTAAAGTTTCTTCTTTCGTTTTGCCACGCATTACTCGTGAATGTTATTCGTGGAATATGATATTTAATGATGTAATTAATAGGAACCATTTTCAATCTTTGCGCTGAAAGTTCGAATTTCTCTATATGTCTCCTCTCTCTCTCTCTCTCTCTCTCTCTCTCTCTACATCTATCTATCTCTATCTATCTATCTATCTATCTCTATCTCTCTTCCTCTCTTTCTCTTTTTAGCTCTCGTAAATTCATTCGAATAAAACGAATTTCGTTACGAGTGCGATAAAACATTTACATTGGATTTTATTTTACATAAATACGACGAGAATTCATCAACCATGAAACTTATATTCAACGATACGTTATCGTATCTATCGTTTTTCTAAACGAGGATGATATTTTCCTCCTTTTTTTCATATTATTTTCTATTTATATTTCTATCAATTACAGATATTTATTACAATAGTATATGGTTACTCGTAATATAATTGTATCGTATTATTTTCAAACGCGTGACTCGATTTTTGATAAATAATTCAATCATGTTCAAGACATTAATTAATAATATATAGTTCATTTAATTTATTGTAATATGGCCTCGTATGTATCAATCACATTTGTGTATACTTAAATTGTCGTCTGTGTTTTATATAATACATTCAAATTTATTTTTTAACCGGGACGACGAGAAAAAAGAAAAGAATACTCAAATTAAAAAAATAAACAAAAATATTTCCCTTCGATTATAATGTGTTTCGTTAATCGATCCGTTCTCTAACGAATTTTCGGTCATATTAAAACAGAAAAAAAAAAAGAAACAGAAAAAGAAAGACAAAAAGGGAATAAAGTTAAAGGGTTCTGTTGAACTACCCATAGCCGTTGATGGAGCATATAAAAAGTAATGTTATGGGTAGTTCTATAAATGCAAATTTCGATCACTCGCAAGTACGTACGAGTAAGAGAGGCCATGGTTTTGCACTGGAAATGGAATCTCGTGTGCTTTTAATAAAACGATTCAACTGTTTCGAACATCAAATCTCGTGTGATTCATTCATGATATATCTGATATCATTTTAAAAAAAGAATTATATATATATATATATATATATATATATATATATATATATATATATCTTGTAATAAAATTGGACGGAATTTTCCTACGTCGTTAAAATCCATTCGATATAATTTCAGATCACATGTCACTTGGAGGATTAGGTGACAGTTTCTACGAGTATCTGTTAAAGGCCTGGATTCAATCAGGAAAGGAGGACAGAGAAGCACGTGAAATGTATGACGAAGCAATCGCAGCTATCAGCGAGCACATGATCAAGACGTCACCCGGTAAACTGCTCTATGTATCGGATTTGAAGTATGACAGGCCTGAACACAAAATGGGTCACTTAGCCTGTTTCGCCGGTGAGTCGAATTTTATTTTTTCTTCTTCTTATTCTTTTTTTTTTTTGCTTTTTTCTATATACGAAATAGTTTTAAATAAAATTCTGATGACGTATATATACGACAGGTGGTATGTTCGCATTGGGTGCTAGAACCTTAGAGAACGAAGTATCGGATAAATACATGGGCATAGCCGCAGGCTTGACCAACACCTGTCACGAGTCCTACGACAGGAGTGTGACTAAACTCGGTCCGGAAGCTTTTCATTTTATCGAAGGAAACGAGGCGAGAAGCTTGAAAACCGGCGAAAAATATTATATCCTTCGACCTGAGGTGAGTGCATTTCTTTGATAAAAAAAAAAAAAGCAAAATAAATAAAGAAATAAATAAATAAATAAAAAAGTAATAATAATAAAAGAAACAAATAAAGTCAAGCCTTCGAATTGAATTTTCATATCGATCTTGTACGTCTCGTGTTTTGAAGAAAACGAAGGTGTAAAAGTACTGCAGAACTTTCGTTCGAACTTTTGTAAACCTGTAAACGCCTAACACATTTTGTTGTCGGCAAACACTGGAATAAAATATTCCTCCTCTCTCTCCTCATCCTCCTCATCCTCCTCCTCCTCCTCCCGTGCATCCCTCCCACCCGTTACATCGCTTGCTTCTTCCTTCTTTTCAGACGTTCGAGTCGTATTTCGTGATGTGGCGGCTTACAAAGGATCCGAAATATCGCGAATGGGGCTGGGAAGCCGTCCAAGCACTGGAAAAACATTGTCGAGTCCCAGGAGGATTCACAGGACTCCACAATGTTTACTTAGCTAACTCACCGAAGGATGACGTTCAACAGAGTTACTTCTTCGCCGAAACGCTCAAGGTACTGCGGCAGGGATGGGGGCAAAAATGAAAGAAAAAGGACTTTTCGATCGTTTGAAGGACAAAATCCAAAATTTAAATATCCTCAGATCATTATCTTACGCTTCGACTCCTTCGATACAATATCTCGTTGAAATTTCCATTTCTTTTTTTTTTTTTCTTTTTTTCGCATAGTTCACAACCTTCGAAGGAAAAATACGTAATATGTTTTAATCTTAACTCCAATGTTCAAAAGCCACGTTAATTATGTCTTTATACGTGAAACATTCTTAAAAAGGGATTTCTTGCGACGTAATCTTTACGACTTTGCTCCTCTTACTTTCTTCCTCTCTGTCTTATTCGAGGTTGATTATTTATAATCGCAAAAATTTTTTATAGACCGATCTTGTCGGTCCGATTGAACGATATCTCTCGATTAAAAATTCCTCCTGTCGGTTTTATGATCGAGATAGTACGATCGCTGAGGAAAAAAATTTGCTGAAAGAGAAATTGCCAAAAGGAAAGAGAGAGAGAGAGAGAGAGAGAGAGAGTCGTGCCAATGGTGGCCACTTTTACCCCATACTATCTCGTTAAAGATTAAGGCCCGATATAAAGACGAACTTTTTTTCTTTATTTCTTTTTCTCTCTTTTTTTTCTTTTTATTTCCTTTCTTATAGACATTTCCGAAGCCGGCTGCCGGTAAAAGCCAACTATAATCGGTAACAGCTGAAGGTGACGTTCGTAAAAGTCCTCCTATAATATATATAATGTATAATGTATATAGGTGTGTGTTATATATATATATATATATATATATATATATATATATATATATATATAGTTTTACGTCACACTCGATCGGCCAAGATAACTCATAAAGAACTTTCTTCTTAATACTTTTAATTTAATCGAACGAAATTGCTCTCTTCGTATTAAGTGCTCTTTGAATACGTTTGAAAAAATATAATGAAAAGGTAGAAAAAAGAAAACAAATATAGTTTAATTTTCATTAAAATACGGTCCATATATACCTATTTAAATGTGTATATGCATATATATATATATATATACACATCGTTTTTAAACAAATGATTTATCAATTGTTATTTTATTTATGATTAATGTTTTTTATTGTATCCGTCTTATTTGTTACAGTATCTCTATCTTTTATTCAGTGACGACGATCTCATTAATCTGAACGATTGGGTGTTCAACTCCGAGGCTCACGTGCTTCCAATCAGAGGAAATCCTCTCTATCGCCCGGCTCCCTCCATATAAACTCGAATTCCAACTTCATTTGAAGATGACGTATCGCGATCGATGATCATTCATTCTGCAGTGAAAATATAAAATGCGAAAGGAAAAAAGGAAGGGTGGAACGAGAAAAAGGGAGACTCGGATTCGAGGATGGAAGAGGAGCTATCTTCTCATCTTTACGCTTTCGAGAATGAAAATTATTGTGTAATGATCGGTCGCAGATTACAACGAGAGGAGTAAAGAAGTGCGAGTTATATAAACATACACACATACACAAACACTCAATATTATACATATATATATATATATAGATATATATATATGTGTGTATATATACTTATATACAATAATTAACAAATATTTTAGCTAAATGAAAGGACAAAAGCAGAGAGAGAGAGAGAGAGAGAGAGAGAGAGAGAGGGAGAGAGAGAGAGAGGAGAGAGAGAGAGAGAGAGAGAGAGAGAATTAATAACAAAGCGAACGTTATTTAAAAATTATTCACGTTTGTAAATAGCGTAAAGAGCATGTTCAAGTGAGAGAGTGAGTGAGAGAGAGAGAAAGAGAGAGAGAGAGAAAGAGAGGGAGAGAATGGTAGGACAATTATCGAAAAAAAGAGAGAGGCAGACAAACGGACAGATAGACAGACAGACAGACAGACAGACAGATAAACAAACACATGTCTCATTCCTGTCTCTTTAACGATCGAGAAAAGATGAAAAAAGAAAATGACTAATCGAACCGTTATCACGTGTCATTACGACAAAATACTGTTACTATTTACTAATCATGAAAAAAAGTCACGATTAACTTGAAATATTCGAATAGACGGACGACATCGCGTATAGCTTGTACATACATATGTACATACATATCTTATGTACATTTGGTGTGTTTCACTGCGAGCGCGCGTAAAAAAAGAAACAAACAATCCAAATAAATGAATAAAAAAACAAAAGGTTCGAATTATTTTTTAAATATCATCGTACTATTCGAATATTTAAAGCTATAATTTCAAGTATCGTCTATGTGAATAAATCGAGTTTGATCGGATATGATCATCTTATTCTAATTGGTTCAAATTATTGAACGCATATAATGACAGATATGTAATATCATACGCAAGTGGCTAATCGAACGGTACGGTAATATCAATGACGAGTTAGAAATATCACTTGTCTTTCCCTTCCAAGAACTACTGTGAATGATGAATCTAACGATTTATAAAAAGACTTAGAAGACAACCGAAAAAAAAAAGAAATAAAAAGAGAAGGAGGAGGAGGATGAAGAAGAGGAGGAAGAGTAAATAAGAAGAAGAAAAAATACCCGTCAGCCAATCAAAACTAGATAGCAAATGTCACCTCGTACGTTTTTCTATTATTGGAAGTCACGTTTTTTAATCTCTATTTGATAATAACGATAATAATATGGTGATTATAATAATAATATTCAAATCAACAAAGTCATCCCGTTCGTACCTCATATCCTTTCGCGTGGAGATTCTCTCCTCTCCATTTTTCTAAGGACTCTGATGCTTTCTTCTTTTTTTCCTCTATTTTTTCTTTTTTTTTCCTTTATTTTTTTGGTTGTTTTCTATAAAATTAAGCCAAGCGAGAAAGAAGGAAACAAAGAGAGCAAGAGAAAGAGAGAGAATATTTGTTCGTGGTGTCTGTGTTGTGTTTGCTTTGAAGTGCGAGCGAGAAATCTGACGTGAATTTGAATGAAACGATTAGAAAAAAAAAAAAGAAACTAAGCGAGATACATAAAACGTTGAAAGAAGAAGAAGAAGAAGAAGAAAAAAGAAAAAGGAAAAATAAAATAAAAATAAAGCGAGAAAAAAAATTGATAAACAAAACAAGTCGTAGCCTCTTTAACGATAATAGCAAGAAATAGTGTGTTTGACAGTAACGCAAATATAGGCGTGTATATAAAAGTTTAAACGAGGAAGCGAAGAAATAAGGAAAAGCAAAAAAAAAAAGAAAAAGAAAGTCATATTCTGTACCGGAATGGTTATTAGTTTAATCGATCGTAGGTAAATTGAGGTATTTGTTATGTATAGTATTTGCAGCGAAAGAATTATTCGGGATAGGGGGCTGAGAGGTAGGGTAGCGAGGGTCTGAGGAAGGATATAAGAGGGTCCGTAGGAAGTGAGATACGCGTACGTTGAAGCCAACTAATAAAGGATAATTATTATATTATTAACGTCATTTAGTAAATATTAGTAAATATTATAAACAAATATAGTCGAGTATATATTTATATATATGTATGTATATATATGTATATGTATGTATATGTATATATGTATATATATATATATATATATATATATATATATATATATACATCAATCTTCTAATCAATCTCTACAAAAAATTCAGATTAGATTATATACTCGAACGTTTTCGTTTTTTGTCTTTTTCTTTTTTTTCTTTTTCTTTTTTCTTTTTTCTTCTTGTCTTTTTTTCTCTCCTAGCTTCACGACGTGTCTTCGCCAATTTGTAATAAATATTGTTTGACGATGACGACGACGACGAAAAGATAGAAAGAAAGAAAGAAAGAATGAATGAACGAACGAAAGGAAGAGAAAATAGGGGGAAAAAAAAAAAGAAAAAGAGATAAATAATCTTACGATTGAAAGAAACTTCGATACAATCAATTAAAACGGCCGGAAAGTTACTTAATGTACACACACACACACACACACACATAAACGCGGATTATATAACTAGTAGCTTTTTACGCTGGGATGACGTTTGAAAAAAGAAAAACAATAAAAAAAGAAAGAGAGAGAGAGAGAGAAGAATATCTAATCCTTTCAAACGTTATCTCAGAGAGTGACTGACGCCGGATACATACTCACGCGCATACTCACGAAAAAAAGAAAATAAATAAAAGAGATACTCACTTGCTATGCATGAAAGGACGAAATAAGAGATAAATAAATAAATGAGAGAAAGAAATAAAGAAGGAAGGGAGGAAACGCTAGATGACTGAAAAATAAGAAGAGGGATTTGAGGAAGAGGAAGAAGAAGAAGTAGAAGTAGAAGGAAGTAAAAAAGAAAAATGATAAAAGTATCATTAGATGACGTAAGCGAGATCTTTGGAAGCAAGACGAGGTGAAGTTATCTCGCTGCCCATAAATAAAGAGAGATTAATATTTCTAATAAAATCTCATTTATCATTTTTAATACATCCGATCGTCGTGTTTCCAAATGATTCGTTTGCCAAATAAACAAATGAATAAGAAGAAAAAGAAAAGAAAAGGGAAAAGAAAGGAAAGGAGAAAGAAGCGAATGCCGTCAATTCAAAAAAGTCCTGATGCTGTATGTATGTACGTGCGTATGTGTGTCTTATGTAACAATAGTCGTAAACGACGTTAGCGGCTAATAAATGATAAGAGAGAAAGAGAGAGAGGGAGAGAGGGAGAAACGAAAAAGAAAGAGATTACGTTAAAACGACGATAGTAATAACGATTAGCCTATACATACCACCTGTGAATAGATATTTAATAATTTATTGTTAACTAGAGTATTTTTTCGTTTGTTCTTTTTTTTGTATTTTTTTTTTCTCCTCGAGAAGGATTTCATTAAACACACGGGGTTTTGGGTACAATAATCATTTTCTTATGCCGGAAGAAAATACAAAAAAAAAGAGAAAAAAGAAGAATAAATGTTTCATACGTTGCGCTCAACTATAGCTGCGGAAATAATATTTTTTTTTTTCAGGCATTTAGAAATTGAATTGGCATTGAGAATCACAATGAGATTCATCGATGTAATTTGACGTTTTTTTGAAACTCTGCGATTCTCGGCCCGTTCTTTGCGATCGTTGAGCGATCAAATCGCCAATTGTAAAGGAAAAATCGTACGTTACATGTATATTTATATATATAAATAAATACACACACACATGCACACACTAACATTCACACATCTTACGCGTAACATACATTATATATTTATATATATTTATATAATATATATGTATATATAAATATAAATATAAATATATATATATATATATATATATATATATATATATATATATATTTAACGTTGAAAAGAAACACAATATTGTAAAAGAACTTTCGTCAAACGGGAAAGAGCTATATACTTGTAAATATAACATTACAAACGTACAGAACTCGATTCACCGAAAATGAAAAGGGGGTTTTACTTTATCAGCTTTATGTGATTATTACTTGATCAGTGAAATAAATAAATAAGTATTGATAATAATCTTATGGTATTGAATTACAACACTGAATCACCATTTATATATAAGAGGTATTTATATACAATGGGTAAGACCAAAAATTCCTAAGTGGACTATATAGTAAAACTAAAAACCGAGCATGTAACATAAATTTAAGAGGAAAAGGAAAATTAATTAGGCTAAAGAATCACGAAAAAAAAAGAAAGATACCCAAATTGATATTGATATCACTTGGGAGTATTTGATTCACCCTATATAGAAAATCAAGAGTAAATACCTACATACGTACACGCATCGTCGTCATCGCCATTGCCATCATCATCACCATCATCATCATCATCATCATCATCATCAGCAGCAGCAGCGGCAGCAGCATCAGGTAAATATACAAGTATGATCTTTATATAAATGCGTGTTGTTAGTATACGCTAGGGTGGACGTAATAGAGCGAAGTAATTAATACCGGTCTGGTTCAATATTGATAGAGAAACTCATGGAAAGTCCAGAGCCAAAGAGTAAAATCCCTGGGGCTAGTTCTTGTTCAAAATCGTTCCGGCGAGTCTGTCGTTGGCAAATCCCATAGCAACTATAGAAAGAGAGAAAGAGAGAGAGAGTAAAGAGAGTGAGAGAGAAAGAGAGAGGAAGAGGGAGTATATATTTATTCTATTTCTATAAAATATATCTTGCGAATGTCATCGTATTTTCTCAATGAAACCTTGATAAATATCAATTTATCATCAATTTTATTTATTTTTTTTTTTCATTTTTCTATATTTCGTATTTTTTCACAAGGAAATCTTTTTACATAAAATGATTGAACGCAATTCGTTAACAAGAGAGAGAAAGAGACAAACAAAACGAAAAGTATAAAAAGAAATTTAACGAATCTCATGTAACGATGAATCATAGAGAAACCTTATCTAATATTTGTTGAAGGAAATTTTCGTTGAATTTAACTAGAATACGTTGAGTATTATTTTACATGGGGTAAGTTTCATATACACACGTACATATATATATATATATATATATATATATATATATATATATATATATACGAAGAGAATTATGGCTGTCCCGAAAGGATCCAAGTAAATCCAGCAGAACGAGTAATACTTTCCGTCTCGCTAACGAGCGATTAGAGTATAACTCACAATAGGATTTAATCGAGTAATGCGACGCGAAACGGAGTACGAGGTTAATTACTAACGGCTCGCCGAGCGATTGGCATCATCGTTTATGGCTTTCGAAGCCAGCAGTTATCTCTTTGATTCGAACATACACCGAATCCTCCTAATGGTCCTGCCATTATGCATGGGTTAATGACCAATTGCAGAAAGGATTGTCCCCCTGTGTTTGACACAATACACATATACATATGTATATATACATACGTACATATATGTATATGTGTATGTGTGTATGTGTGTGTGTATTATTATAGAATAATAGACGTAGAATAATCATTGTTAGTCACTATACGAATTCGATCGTAGATGCGGCACTTGAAATTCAATAAAAGACATCAAAATCAGATTGTTACAACGTAATGTATACGTAATTTCATTGGATCGATATCGAGGCTCGTATTAATGCGAACTGCAAGATTTATTCGCCGTACTAATTGAATTTAATCTCTTAGAAAGGATCTAACGAGAAAAGTGTTCCATTAGCGTTAAGATAATTTAGTTGATAAAGCAGAAAGATAACCGGTCATGTAGTAGATTCTAATAATAAAACGTATTAATAAAAGTCTGTGAGCTCTCCCCTCGAGGTCATATACAATGTTATCAGGAATTAGCACTGTTAGCTTCGACAAGGACGTCGACAAGAATTGATAAAAACGATCATCGAGTTCTTGGAAACCAAAAGAAGAAAGAAAAAGGAAAAAAGGGAGCAGAGAAAGGGAGGCAAAAACGTTACACCTGATTTCCGATCAAACGACTTTTATGTCAATCTTTTTATTCTCTCTATCTTCCTCTTTCTCTCTCTCTCTCTCTCTCTCTCTCTCTCTCTCTCTCTCTCTCTCTCTCTCTCTCTATCTCTTTCCTTCTCCCTCATTCATTCCTCATGTCAAAAGAATTGATTAATGGACCGAACCGATTTCCAGCAGGAGTACACGAGGTCTGTTTATCCTCTCTCTCTCTCTCTCCCTCTCTCCCTCTCTCTCTCTCTCTCTCTCTCTCTCTCTCTCTCTCTCTCTCTCTCTCTCTCTCTCTGTTTCCTCACACACACGCGCGCACTCACACACGTGTCCTCTTCTACCTCTCGAAGTAACGACACCGTTTATACCGTCACGATTTTGGACTCTAGCACTAAGTTCGTACGTATGTATGTACAAAAATATCAACGATCCTCCTTCGTGAAAGCGAAGAGGATACGAGAAAAGAGAGGGTAAAATGGTTGGTGGAGTTTTACTGGCTTGGGACGGTAGCGGGAAAAGAGAAAGATTACGAGTAGGTGGAAGAGGATGAGGATGAGGATGATGATGAGAAGGAGGAGGAGGAGGAGCAGGAGGAGGAGGAGAATGAGGAGGAGGAGGATGAGGAGGATGAGGAGGAGGATGAGGGGAAAGCAGCAGCACTCTTCTCTCTATCCTCGCGCTTGAGAGAACGAACGAATAGAAGAGTCAAGGCAGTCGTTATACTCGGGTCTTTCGTGACAGGCTAACTTTTCGGATATGTTCGATAATACATATGTAATTGTGTTTCTACGAAATATAATATGTAAAATTATTTAATCGATAATTAATCATTTATAAAATTTCGTCATGGTGATAGAGATCAATCCTAAGAAGAAGTATCGCTCGGATCGTTCATTTGTAAAATAATAATAATAAAAAATAAATAAATAAATAAATAAATAAAAGGATGAAAAAGAATTGCCGCTAAAAATTTAATATTCTTATCGTATAATTAATATTTGTATAGTCGATAAAGGGAACGACAGAGAGATAGAAAGAAAGAGAGAGAGAGAGAGAGAGATAGAGAAAACAAAAGAGAGAGAGAGAGAGAGAAATAAGATTATCTATTTTTTGTGAAGAATACAAATGTCAAAAGTGAAAAGAATAGGATAATCAAGAAGAGTTTACATTATTCGTTTGTTCGGATCGATCTAGTAAACCATCTCATTGGTAAACGTGAGGATTTCAATCCTTAGAAAAAAAAGTGAAGGATAAAAGCAAGAGGGGAAAGTAAATTTAAAAAGGGAAAAAGGAGGAGGAGGAGGAGTGGATATAGCGTATATAAAAAGAGTAGGATTTTCATTTGGAAAGGTCGAGGTAAATATTGACACCTGCTGACACAGCTGGTCGGACTTTTGTGCCCAGGTATAAAGTAAACGAAGGGCGGAAAAAAGGTGACAGTATACGAAGAGGCCACGTGCCGATCGAACAGGATCATTCGACCTGCCTCTCCCCCCGCCCCACAACTACCACCACCACCACCGCCAAACACCACCACCAAACACCAGCTACGATATCAACGTCAACCTACGATCAACAACAAGTTTTTACGTCTACGAGTTTGAAGCATTACTATCTCGGATCTGTGTTATCATGACGGTGTTTTGTCTAATTATTATTAGTGATTATAATAAGTGAATCTTCCTTCTTTAGCCTTTTTTTTTTATCTTTTTTTTTCTTGTTCTTTTCTCCTGGTTTTTTTCTTTTTCCTGATTTCTTTCTTTTTTTTTTTTTCTTTGATCTCTTTGGTCTCTTTTCCTTATTTCTTACCATTGTTTTTCTTTCATTCTTCTTCTTTTTTCTTTTTTTTTTTTTTTTGTTGACCTTTGTTCTTTTTTCGAAGAAGTTGGCAAAATCGATCTGCAAAATTTCTAAACATTTTTATATACGGATTCTAATCGTCATGAAGATAATACTGATAACTATCTTACTGGGTTGTAGCTTCGGTAAGTGTCTTTCTTTTCTTCTTCTTCTTCTTCTTCTTCTCCTTCTTCTTTAGGATAATTAATTTAGCATTAATTTTTATATTTAATTGTGATTAATTAACGAAAAATTAAATGAGGAGAGATACCGCTTTTTTTATCTCTCCTATTCCTTTCCTTTCATTTCGCTCAAATCCATTCCATAAATAAAGCAATTTTTATTTTTCACGATTTAAGAAGGACTTAACACATTTCAAAGAGGTACCCCAAAAATATTTCCTCGTAAATCGTCGTATTAATTACTGCCAAGCTAAATTTAGCTTCCAATTAAAACCTCCCCGGTGGTGGGTACGGTAGCTGCGCGTGTTTTTTCGTTTACGGAAAGAGAAAACAAATACAAAAGAAAAAGAGCAAAAACAAAATGCAAGAGAAAAAGAAATTTACAGGAAAAAAGGAAAGAGAGGAATAAAAAAGGGAAGAAGGACGAACGGAAAACGTCGTTAACAAGAAAGGCGCTTTGAAATCTTTCATAATTAACGACGCTTTTCGTTTTCCATCGGTACTATTTATTTTGAAACGAAATTTTCGTTTCGCCCTGTTTGTCGTCGGAGAAAATTTTTTTTTATTAAAAAACAGAAAAGAGAAGGGAGAAAAGAAAGATAATAATAATTAATTAATAATAATAATAATTATTATTATTATTATTATCATTATTATAATATATAATAATAAAAAAAAAATCTATCGGATGGACAAATCTATAAATCTATCTGGACAAGAAGATAAAAGATAAACGATTACCTGTCATCCTGCAAAGGACGATATATCCAAATGTCAAAGACAAAAATTGATTAAAACCTTACCAAACGGATATCGAACTATTACAAAGATTAAACGATTCGATTCGCCGAATGGAAGTTCCTGTCTCTGTATCAAACGAACGATCAAAAAAATTCTTCATATCTTCGAAACAGTTCTGTTTCAATTTTTTTATCGCAACTGCAATTTTTATATGTATATATAAGCAATAATTACAATTTCATTGACTCGTTATCTTCGATCATATGCACCTTTTTAACAAGGTCATTAGAATCGTAAGAAAAATTGAAATTTTTATTAAATATATTTATTCGGTAGGAATTTGCACATACATACATAAGTACGTACGTACATACACGTATAAATCTTTTCATTGATTTACCGGATTATTTATCATAATTTTACGGATAATTGATATTTTCTTTATCGTGCATTATTTTTTTTAAACGAGTAAAAAAGATGAAAATATTAAACCCGTAAGAAAAATTGCTTTTCTTTTCTTTCTTCTTTTCATAAAATTAATTAATTCGATTGAAAATATAGACATATACGAATACTTATCTACGTACATACATACATATGTCAAAAAAGGATATCGATATAAAGGATTCTATTTGGAAGCGAAAAGTGATGGAGAATACATCTGAGTTTATTGGCGCATGGTCGACGGAAACGGAAGTCCATGCTCTCTCGCAAAAATAAACAAAAGTGGTCGATGCGCGGGCTCGATGAAGTTTTACGATTCGTGGCCCGTTTCGAGCGTAAACGAAAGAGGAGAAAAAAGAAATTGGCGCGGAAAATCAAACGGTTGGTAAACGTGGTCGATAAAATCCATTCGGTAACGTAAACGATTTCTCTCTCTCTCTCTCTCTCTCTCTCTCTCTCTCTCCTTCTCTCTCTCTCCTTCTCTCTCTCTCTCTCTCTCTCCTTCTCTCTGTCTTCTCTTTTTTAGCAATACGATAGCAGTAACGAGTGATTGAGGAAAAAGGATAGAGAGAGAGAGAGAGAAAGAGAAGGAACAAATCAAAAAAGGATTTATTTACGACCTACCATTCTCTAGAGAAAAAGTGAGTGAGAGAGACAGAGAGAGAGAGAGAGAGAGAGAGAGAGAGAGAGAGAGATTTTCATCTATATACGCGCTATTCGAAAAATTGATCAGAGCGATTTAATAGTCGGTTGCTTAAATAGTTGCTGTTTCTCATCGATTATGATCATTCATGAGTAATGAAGATTTTCATCCCTCATCTAACTCTTTTGGTGCATGAATTCTCGTTCAACCGGTCAAAAAAAAAAGGAAAGAGAAGAAAAGAAAAACGCCGAGTTACGACCGAATTATGAATATCGGTTATTAAATTAAAATAATTTTGTCTGCCATTCGCGATCTCAAAGACTCGACTTGTATAATATTATAAGACTCGTATATCGATCAATTAATTTTTCATCTCATAGAATTATGCAAATTATTTTCAAACGAAATTTCTCTTTAACCCCGAACACAATTTGTTTGAAATTTATTCGTCATTTCGTTTTGTTAAATATTATGATAACGGGATAAAAAAATACTTAAGTACATATATACATACATAGGTACAAACATACAATATATATGTGTATATATATATATATGCACACACACATATATATGTATGTATAATACATATATATCTTAAAGAGAATACTTCAAAACATACAACGCAACTTCACATTCGGTTTGACCATTAACCGGAAGTTATTACCGAGTTAAGTTCAATGTTACATCCTCCGTTACGGTTACGGCCTGATATCTCCTCTCTTCCTGCAGCCCTCAGTCGTGTTGATGAATCGCTACAACGAGATTGTTGCTATTTTGCAGCCTCCATATTCGTTTAACGACCAATACCCACCTACGTTCTCTTACATAACTTTTATTTTTAAAAAGGGGAGGGGAGAAACAAAGGAAAGGAGAAATTTAAACAAGAAATCAAATCAAATCGGATCGAGTCAAATAAAAAACATTTATTTATTTATAAAAGGATAAGTACTCGAATAAAATCGATCGAAAGTTTCGACGAGAAAGGAAAGGAAGGAAAGAAAAAAAAAAAGAAAAGAAAAGAAGGAAAGAAAGAAAGAAAAAAAAGGGAAACAATTAATTTTATATTTCACCAAGTAAATATTTCATATTGATTACCCATTTCGTAAAGGCTGAGCTAAAGAAACATTTCTTGGGATGAGTTTTAAAAACGGAACGTGACAATGTGCTAATTCCATGAATATTTCTCACCTTTTTTCTCTCTCTATCTCTCTCTCTCTATTTTTTTCTTTCTTTTCTCTCCTCTCTCTCTCTCTCTCTCTCTCTCTCTCTCTCTCTCTCTCTCTCTCTCTCTCTCTCTCTTCGATTCATCCACTTTTCCAAGCAGCTGACTCACTTAATATCTTCGAATACGAATTCTATGAATTCCCTAACTCCATACTTCATAGCGTATTAATGGCGTTACTTTATATATAATTGTTTTTCTGTATTAATAATAACTATTCCCGCTCAAGTTCTCGTTCAATATTCACTCATATACGCACTTTATTGATCTTACGTACGCAATAAAAAAAAAGGAAAAAGATTCGTTTTAATCAACAATGGAAGTGTCCGGAATATTAGATAGAAATTAGTTGTAGTTCTTTGTTTGTTCATTTTTTTTGTTTTTATTAAAGAAAAAAATTTAACATTAGCAATAGCGACTAAATTTGTCGGTAAATAACATTCTACCTTGTTTAGGTTTATTTTATAAATCAATTTTAATAACATATACGATAAATAATAACATATGCAATAATCTTTTCGTACCTTCCATGTTTTTCCTTTCTTTTATTTTATTGTTTATTATTATTATTATTATTATTATTATTATTATTATTATTATTATTATTATTATTATTATTATTATTATTATTATTATTATTATGTTTTTTTATTTTCTTTTGATCTCAAACGGGTAACTCATCTTCATATAAACATTTTTCTTCCGATAAAATATAAAAACCTCATGCAAAAGTATAAAGCTAATTTAAATTATAATTTATATTTTACTTTTCCTAACGCATTTCATTCCGACGAATTTAGCATTGTTGATATTCCTGTTGAAATACATTTCTCAACGTAAACAAAGGAGTTACGGTATCACGAATTACATAGACTACGTAAGTAGTGCACAAGGTAAAAACATATTGTGTTCCAAGTAAAATACACGAGGAAGAGAAAGACAGACAGAGAGAGATAGATAGATAGATAGATAGAGAGAGAGAGAGAGAGAGAACTAGAGAACAAATAGGAACTTATCTAACCTATACCCATGTATACATTTCATACATTATACTCTTTACATCATGAAACACGGACACATACATATATATGTACATAAATACATACATGCATACATACATACATACAACACATAGATCGTTGAATTAATAACGACGTCGTGGTGCATATCGTAAGCTCCTTTCATATCTTTCATACATAGAAGGAGGCACATAATTAAGGGGAAGCATTTATTCATATCCGGGAGTACTACCAAATGAAATGGATTCTCTCTAGGAATGACGACGTCTCGTTTCATATGACGAGAGAGATAACGCTCCAAATTTATTTTCTGATATATCGTATTTATTAATTTTTTTATTATATTTCATATTCAAGAATTTGACGTTTTTTGCGATCGATCTACGGAAGCACGATATTTCTATTATTCATCTTTTCTACCTGTCGTAGTAATTGTTCGTTCTTTTATGACCGTATGAAAAAAAAAAAGAAAGAACTAAAATGATGATTATGAATCATCGATTTGAAAAAAAAAGGAAAAGGAAAGAAAAGAAAAGAAACGTGAGAAAATTATAATACTTTGTATCGCAGAATTTACATTTTCATAAAAATGTGATAAGATACAATATTTCGTTTATTATTTCTCGTAATACGGCTTAGTTTGTTTTAAATAGATATTATATAAGAAAACGGAAAAAGGAAACCAGAAATATAATTATGGATCATCGAGTTAAAAAAAAAAACTGAAAGAAAAAAGAAAAAAAAAACTAGAAATATAATTATGAATCATCGAGTTAAAGAAAAAAGAAAAGAAAAGAAAGAAGAAAGAAAAAGAAAAAAAATATATGGAACGAGTAGTGGTGATGGTGGTAGTAGTAGTATAACAGTCGGATTGGTGAAATATAAACGGAAGAATTTCTGGCTTCAATCCTCTCGTGTAAGATTTTCTTCGTGCAAGCACGTGGAAAGAGATAGAACATGGGATTCAGGTTGTTACTATAAATAAAATCGACTTTGCGAACATGTCGGCGCTTCGAGTTTATTCCCGCAGGCGTTTCGTGTGAAGCGTCGCGACGCCCCAGCATCGTTGTCATCGTCGTCTTCGTCGTCGGGTTAGATCGAGTATGCACTCAACTATTTCCCTTCGTCAAACAAAAATTCGACCGAATTTAACTAGTAGAGTCAATGAACCCGTTACTAAGAAATTGACCCTAACCTAAAATCTAACAACTTTTCTATTAATCTTTTTTCTTTCGATCAACTACGACATATTCCAATTCTTATTTTTTTCTTTTTCTTTACATTTTATCGCGCTTTTCGTATCATCCGTGCTTTTTCGACTTTACGTAATCTGATTTATATATATATATATATATATGTACGTTGTTACGATCGCCGAGGCCAAGAAAAAGAATGAAAGTTATTTCGAATCGATCCTATTAATGGCGACGATAATAGCAGCCATCTATTTATAAATATATTCAAAGAAATTGTTAACTGGAGGCAAAGTCGGTAAAGTCAAAACATTTCTTTAGAGTCTGTTAGATGACTATGTAAAAGAAATTCCATGAATATTTTTAGTTTAGGTCAATGTCAATCTGACATCATACATATCTATATATATTAAGTATATAAGATCTAATCGATTCATCGAACATCTTAAGAAACTATCGATTTTTTATCATTAATTATTATTCTTATATTATCGAAAAAAGAAAGAAAAGAAAAACTAATTGGATCAATTGCAAAATTTAGATATATATTTATCTTCTTTAGATCTATTTTTATCCATTTTATCGTATTCTCTATCCTTTGATCTATTATATACATATATATATATATATATATATATATATATATATATATATAATTATACATAATATTAATAATACGTAATTATTATTATTATATATATTTATTATATAGTTATATATGTATTTTTTCATTATAGAACATACGAAAATTATTTAAATATTCGTATTAATAAATTCTACGAAAATATAGAACGGAAAGAGAGAGAGAGAGAGAGTGAGAGAGAGAGTGAGAGAGAGAGAGAGAGAGAGATTGGTAGTAAGCGTCGATAGGGTAGGAAATGAGAGGGTTGAAAAGAGCGACCAGCGTGTTAACCGACAATATCGGAAAATAAGAGCAAACCGCAAGCAGGGCCGCAGCTACTGAAGGTAGTCTCACAAATGGTAACGAAAATTTCCAAAGGAAGTAAAGAGAAATCGAAAGTGTTTTTAACCGTCACATTGAGCCCCTAAGAAAGAGAGAGCGAGGAGGCCTTATGTTAATGAATGGCAAATTATCGGAAAAGAGACCGCCCGAAGTAACAGGCTTCCATGAGGTTATGGAGGTCGACAGGACCTCTGCCCCTCTACCTTCCAACTCTATCTTTCTCTCTCTCTTTCATTCTCTCTCTCTCTCTCTCTCTCTCTCTCTCTCTCTCTCTCTCTCTCTCTCTCTCTCTCTCTCTCTCTCTCTCTCTCTCTCTCTATCTCACTCAATCTCAGACACGATTCCCTATCAGTAATATAAGTCTTGAATCAATATAATAATCGATAAATTACAACGAATTTGAAGTAACGATTAGGACTAGAAATTTGTTAGCCATTTTGTTTTATTTCGACGTCATAATAAAACAAATTGTCACAGATATAAAGAAAATTACAATTAAGTTTAACGAAATAAAAGTGATATACCTTCAAAAATGTTTGATATGCTCAGGGGATTTAAAATGTTAATCGATAATTCAAATATCGAAGACGCGCGCGGCCCTGTCGAGTACTCGATTCCTCCCTTACGTCTCTTATTTTACTATATATATACACATAGCCGATGTATAAACGTACAATACGCGTGACGTGTGTCGTGTGTATGTATGTTAAGCTTAACGACGTACGTATGTATTCTTGGTAACCAATATCGATAATCGATCGAGAGTTGTAAATAAATTGTAAACTTGATACGAGAGCGGTAATTAATTCATTCTAACTTCTTTAGTTTTAATTTGTATTACATTGCGCGAAAAAAAATTGTGAGGTTAATATGAATATAATTATAGGAATATTACTTTTTTGTTTTATAATAGTAATTAAAAAACAATCCAAACGATATCTCGGTCGAAATATATTATACGATTGAAATAAGTATAAATAGAAAAAGAAACAAAACAAAAGAAAAAAGAGAGGAAAAACGAACAATAAAACGTTGAATTTAGATAGTCGCAGCCGTGTACTCAATAAAAATGTTATCCTTGAACAACAGGGGGCGTAGCTCAGATGGTAGAGCGCTCGCTTAGCATGCGAGAGGTACCAGGATCGATACCTGGCGCCTCCAGATCTCAACAATTTTTTTACTATCTTATTTAATCATATATTCGATAAAAATCGAAAGATCCATTAGTCGAGAGAAAACAGAGAAAGAACAAACGCAATCGATATATTACTTAAATTTTGTTTTATTAAAATTATTCAAAATCAGTTCGTTGAGATAATTGAAAAGAAAGAAAAAAAAAAGATAGTTTTTTCTAAAAAGTAACTAAACTCTTTTAAACGAGAAAAAATCACGTCTTCGTACTTTTTCGAATTACTTAATTCGATACGTTGGAATTCGTTTTAATGGACGCTTTTGTTTTCCTTCTTGTTTTAAATTGATCTCACCGATCACTTATGAAAGATGGTATTAATTCTTAAATGATGATAAACTCTTCGAGTATGATATGGATAATAAAATCAAAAAAATCATCGAAACCGGTTGAAATAGAAACAACATAAGTTAGCAAGTATCTTCGTTCATTCCTATATATATATGTGCGTGTATGTGTACACATACATACAAACTCACAAACACGAATACATAGATCACGCATATAGAAACTCGCACACGTAGATGGCGAATATCGAGAGACAGAGTAGTGTAGAGACAGGTATAGCGTTTAGAGACATTCTACCGCGCTGCCCTAAGCTCGCTTAGCTCTTCGACGACCTCCTCGGTTATCCTGTTTCCCGCTTGATTCTAAACTACGATTTACCAACAACCGTCGGATAAACTAGAACTGATTTGCGCATAGCGCTTTCTCTCTAATCCGCCTCCTAATCAGACAAAACTAGGGGGGCACCGACCAATCGCAGAAGAGAAGATGGCGATTGGACTCTCCTGACGCGTACACGCCTTCTATCCTTTCATCCTTTTCGTCATCTAAACAACACCTCATATCCTAATTCCTTCCCTCTAAACGTCTATTTTGAAAAAAACAAATTCCTTCATAAATCAATATCCGATATATTGAATTGATAACGGTAGAATTATTTGAATTAGGTATAATTGGCGACGATGATCATCATCGATTATTAGTTAGTACTAATAAGTAATAGTAATATTAGAAGATCGTGGACGCGCCTACTCGTATATTTAGAAATAGTTAATAATTAAGTACGAATGATCTTTAGTAAACGAAACCAATTATGAATTAGTGAGTATAAGCTATGATAAAACATTATCGATTATATCATTGATTAATAATACGTATTAGAAATATTAGAATATTGGAATTATATTTAGGAAAAATAATTAGATACGGATAATGTGTGTGTTAGAATTTAAATGTAGCTTCTTTAGATACATTATTGAACAGAAATGTAATCGGAGTAACAAAAAGAAATACGATTAAGGCGACCAATTTCTCGTAGACTTTTGTTTGGATTAGAATGGTATAATGGTCTAAATATTTTTTTTTCAAGTATCATAACATCCTGTGGATTTTCTGTGATCCTGATTTCTATCCTGCTCAACATTCTCGACAAGAATGTCCGTACACGTACCAATATTCACTTATGTGTGAATCATATTGGAGCTTAGAAACTGTTTAGAAATACTGTTGCATTATGAACAACAGCAAAAAAAAAAACAAAAAAATTAGAATACAGGTGCTAATAAAATTATGTCCTTAGATTGTTTTATTATAAATATTAAAAGTTGTTGATTGTTTTAAAAATAAGCACGATTTAATGTTTATTAATACAAAGTGATAAATCCTTTCTTCCGATTGGTCAAACATCGGACTGACGTTTCACTCACATGACTCACACGTTTCAAACACGATCGATGCACCGGATTGCAGTTAGTCGAAGGGTATAAATGACCTCGACTATTGGACGACCCTATTTAACAAGGTCACGACCGAAGAAGCAGCTGCACACGATAGACAAATACATACGCGTTTACATTTACACACATATAGGCCTACAAACGTCAACCCCTCCGTTGCGTGTTCTCCTGTTGCGTTGCATGTTTTTTCTTTGTTCAACGTTACAAATTTTAGCAGCCATTATTACAGGCTTCGCACGACAAACGTGCCTGGCATGCACGAATAACGTTCGAACTCTATGACCTTCCTTTTCAATCGAGATACATACCTATAAATATAAATACGTGAAAACTTAATTAGAAATTTTTATTAAAACATGATAAATATTAAATATTTACGTAGACACACACACACACACACAAATATACATGAATTTATTCATAGGTTAGAAATTATTTTTCATTCGATTTATTAAATGATTATCGTCATGTTTTTCTTATACTATATATATGTATGTATGTATATTATGACATATATTTTTTAATATACGTCTATGATAGATATAGATATTTTTTTAATTATTTACGTATAAAAGAATAATTTTTATTTAATAAATATCATCTGTTATATCCGTATATGAAAAGTCTAAGCAGTGACGTATGACAGTGCCTATGTGTGAAACATATACATCAAGTGAGGCCAACGTTTACACACATGATAGCTATATCGACTAAAAGACACGACGCACGTTATGCAACCCTAATAATGCGTGTGTGAATATGGTGACGTAATATGCGTGCCACACGCGCATTTAGAGCATGTCGTAGCGACACTGCGTGATTCCTCTTCGAGTTGATATGTGACGCCCATTCGATAAGTATATGTGTTGATACTTACTGTATATTAGAACGATGTTTCACAATACGTATCGTTTTAGAAACAAGACGTATAGATTTTAGTATTTCTATTATTATAGATATAATTGATATAGCTATATATATATATATATATATATATATATATATACACTACTTTATTTATTTACTTTTATAAATATATACTACTTGTATACTTTATATATTTATATTTATACATTTTACTTATATACTTTATTTACATATATATATGTATATTACTTTAATATATTATATTATATTATATATACGATTGAGCATAAATACTAATACATTTAATTGGATATTAAAAGTCAAGTGGCGAAAAGTGGAATATCGTGAGAAAAATTAATTAAAATTTTGTATATTCGAGTAGAAATGCACACACACACACACACACATATATATATATCATATCTAATATTTTTAATACTCTTATTTCATAGAGAAGAATAGAAAGTATATAAAATAGGTAGATAGAACAAAGAATAATTGAGATACATGTCATCGAGGTTTGATATTTTCGTATCATTCGATTAAAATGAAATGAATAGTTATTTATCTTTGGCATCGTTGATTTAAATCGATCGAACGATAATAAAATATTACGATTCAAATAATTACAAAGGAACATAAGGTTATCTGTTGAAAAGTATAAAAATTTCAGTTACGTCACGAACAGATTGCAATTAATCGATAAACAATAAAAATAAAAGGATAAAATGAAAATGAAAAAAGGATACAAACGAGACGAAAATCATCGAAACGCTCAATACAAGTAGAAAGTAATATTCGCTTAAGTAAAATAAATTTTAGGTTACGTCGTAACAAGTCGCGTTTAATGGATACCAAAAATAAGCAAAATAAACGAAAAGACAATAAATAAAATAAATAAAAAAGGATCAGAAAAGAGACGAAGATCGTTTAATATAAGTACGTATAATGTTTCTGTAAGAGAATAGATATCGTAGAATACTTGTATCAATGGTATAATCGTTATGATGTTGGAGGATGGATATCGCATTTTGTTTATGCGTTCCTTGCACAGTTGGACCGCAGTCAGGCTTCAGCCTCGGCCTAAAAAGGAGTAAAGGAGGAGTCTGAAGGAATACAGAGTACAAAATCATGCTTCCCCGATAACCGACGTTCGTGCAATAGTGCGTGAGTCGACTTGTCGAATGAGAAATCCTTCTCTAACACATGCTCGCAATGTTCTGCCATATGGCTTCCCTCTTCTTTCTTTCTCTCTCTCTCTCTCTCTCTCTCTCTCTCTCTCTCTCTCTCCCTCTCTCTCTCCCCCTCTCTTTCACATATATACACACTCACTCTCTATCTCTCGTTCTTGTAGACTATCATCTCTCTATCTCACTATCTCCTTCTCCTGCACTTTCTTATTCACAATGGTAACCCATATACTACTTCTGCGTGCGTGAAGAAAGATCCCTCGGGCCCTTCGAACACTACCTATGGGGGCTGATGCCTTGGTATGGCCACGCATCGTCCCTCAGGCCCTTTATTCTTCGGTGTCCTTCGGTCTCGAGCTCACGAAATGCTACAGATACGTAATGTATGCGAGCGTGCTGGTATACGTTAGAATACATATTCTACGTATGTATACGCGTACATACATACATACACATATTAACCATACAAATTATATTTGTAAAACGTTACAAAAGTTATATACGTTATTCTATCTCTAATCGTTTTTCACCGGTCGTTATTTTTTTTTTTTGATTGGTTATAAAAGATAGTTATACATACTCGTAAGACATTCGATAAGTAACGCGGAAGTATCGACAATCTCGATTATTCATATATTACGAAAGTATAATGCATAAGATAGTCGAAAGGTGAGGTTATACGTATATCGAATTTATCGGCTGTCTTTCTGATAAATTCGTACAAAGTATAAGCATGATTTATATATATATATATATATATATATATATATATATATAGATATATATATTTATATATATAATATATATATATATTTATATATATATATATATATTTATTTATAATAAATATTTATATATATATATTTATGTATATATATATACACGTAATGTATGCGAGCGTGCTGGTATACGTAGGAAACATACTCTACGTATGATGTGTACATCACATACATACACATATCTAACCGTACAAATTATATACGTTATATATATAAATCATGCTTATGCTTTATATATATATATATATATATATATATATATATATATATATATATATAATAAAGTCTAGAGATTAGTTTAATCGTCTATAAACTAGTATTACTCTTACCTAACCTTAACTTTACACTTCGAGGTGTAGTAATTTTTATCATTAAAAATAATATCATGACTATAAAGAGATAATTACTATATAATTATTATAAAATATAAATTATTTAAATTAATATACAATAATATTATTTATATTTTATGATTTATATTTAATTATATAATCATTTTCGTGAATATAATTAATGGATTGATTATCGGAAATTTTGTACATATGAGATTGAAGATATTCAATGCAAGAAAACGAAAGGTATGTATGTGTATGTATGTACATATGTATATCGTTTCGATTTAACTGTGAGCATCGAAGCTATATTACTCCCACGCTTCGACCTCCTTCACCTGATAGGATCCTGGCAAAAATTCTCCTTCTCTATTGTTCCATCGCAATTAATGCGTCTATCGCGTGCTCTCGTCTTCTCTCTCTCTCTCTCTCTCTCTTTCCCTCTCTCTTTCTCTCTCTCTCTCTCTCTCTCTCTCTCTCTCTCTCTCTCTTTCTCTTTCCTTCCTTCTTTCTCTTTCCAATATTAACTCTAACTTTCCTGTATCCCTGCTACATCGTGCTGTCACTTATCCAATATCCTGTAAACAAAAAATGGTCATTGTCATCGAAGACTGGGATAAGTTCAAGGTTGAGGATGAAAATCTTCTCGATCTTATTTTGTTATACATATATATATTGAATATTACATCACGTATTAATCATTAAAATTAACGCACAATATGGAATTTTTAATTTGTTTGATCATCGGACAAAAAAAAACAAATCGAACGAAACGACGCAACACTGGTCATTGATCTTTTATTCGAAACATGAAGGAGTAGTCTAATCGGTGAAAAACTTTATGATTTAGATAAAGACAAAAAAAATGAAAAAACATATAAAGAAGAGCAAGGCATAACCTCGAAATTTTTAAACGAGCTATTATATATGAATCTTTTTTTATTTTCTTCTATCGTTTTTTCCTACACTTTATATATATATATGTATATATATATTTCAAGTTGAATGTTCGTTCTTCGTAAGGAAAGGTTATACGGGTTAAAATTAAATTGATTTCAATATCGGTGCTACGAAATGTAATTCGATTAACGTTAAGACCGAGCCATTGTGGTATACTTTTTTTTAAATACAAAATGTCACGAAAGGTATCAGGTTACCATGCGAGTAAGTCGAGTTCCATTTACAAATGTAACTCTACTTCCTCTTTTCCACGAATCCCCGCGCTCGATATGTTTCCCATTCTGTTTTCCTGTAGATTTGTAAACTGTTTCGGTATTTATTTACAACGATCAAGCATTCCCATCGTTTTTTTTTTTTTACGACGCGATAATAAAGAAAGAAAACAAAGAGAGAATGAACAATTAACGAAACATAATTTGCATAACAATTTATTCTTATAATCGTGTATCGTGTAACGAAAGTTATATTTAAAAATTTGTAATTTATAGTCAAGTAATTAAATGGTATAGATATAGGATAAATTTATATATATATATATATATATATATATTGTTTTTTTGCATCGAGGAACAATTAACGAAACATAATTTGCATAACAATTTATTCTTATAATCGTGTATCGCATAATGAAAATTATATTTAAAACATTTATAATTTATTGTGTTGATATAGGATACATTTTTTTTTTAAATATATATATTTATTACATTCTTCAGCATTTATTAATTATCGTGATTCACAATTACGATCTTTTTATTTTTTATCTTGATCTTTTGTTCATTTTTTACATAAATCTTTAGCTGTTCTGTTTTTATTAATGGGGAAAATAATATTTTTATAGATAATACTTAATTGTTTGTTTAGTTCGTAGAGCTAATGAAAATTTATCTATGAGATTAGTTTATGGACGATTGATTATATGAATATCACGAAGTAATGAATCGATGATTATAGAATGTTATTTGATTACATTTGTAACAATTGTTTCATTGAAATGTAGAGTCATTGACAAATTAATTCCGGTAATTAGACCTTCTTATCGTTTTAATTACTCTATTACTCGATAAGCACAGGTCCCCAAGCCTAAGAATCTTTATACGATCTGAATCCAAAGCACGAAATAAAATAAAAAAAAAAAGAAAATAAATAAAAAATGTAATTAGCCTACGATATCTCAAGGAAAAGTAATTGACTTTTAAACGGGAATCTAGAAACTTTTGACGCACATTGTATTATAATATAAAACTGGGATATCAAGGGATAATACGTTCATTTAAAGTTCTCAATTCAATTGAAACTCTTAAAGAGTTGGCTATAGTCAACTTAGAATACACAACGAGCGTTCAACGTTAGATCATTATAGGTCATCTAATCACTTTTGACATAGAAACGAATTGATTGGACAATGTATAAAATATGTGATCGCAAAGTAAAACTATTAGAATATAAACGACTTCGTAGATAAACCAACTTACTTCACACTTCTAATTTCCTAATACTCGAGTATCTAGTCTATTCTAAATCATTTCTTTCGGGTTAAATAGTAATTCCGTATTACCGTCCTCATTGCTGTTCTCCCATAACAGAGAACTCGCAATTCCCTTTAATCGAATGACGAAGCATGTAGGAAAATACGATCGAACTTCTAATTCTATGAACTCCATCGTCAAAAGGAACTCCTGCTATGTTGATACTTCTCTAATATCGGAGTAACGTTCTTGAGCCAGCTCCTTACATCGCTTTAATCTCTTTGATATTATTTAATCCGAGTGAATGGCATCGTACCTTTCTAAATCTCTGATCAAACTACATCCTTTTATATCATATATATATATATATATGTGTGTGTGTGTAATCTATATATTATCTATGTATATAGATACAATATTTTTTTCAAAGTTAAAAAATAAATACTTGTAATTATAAATAAATTAAATAATTACAATATTAGTCGGACAAACGTAGAATTACAAAATTAGGATATTGATAAAAATATGTATATGTATATATAATATATTGTATTGATATATACGTATATATGTATAAACGGGATGATCAAAAAATTTCCGGTTTAATTTTTACATTTTGATAAAAAGAGAATCAGTCTTACAAGTTTCTTGTAAGGGAGTAATTGATTTTTAAAATCACCTTGGAACATTTGTCGCCATACGTGTATAATATTTTAACGATATTAAAGAAGGAAAAATAAATACATCGAATGATAAATAAATCAAATGATTGTAACATTAGTGAATAATAATTAAAGAAAATTAGAATTATATGTAGGAAATTAAAATATTATAAAATGTTGTGTGTGTATTATATGTACATACATATGTATATATAATATTTGTAATATTCTAAATATTTTTTTTAATGAAAAAGGAACAAAAAAAAATTAATTATAATTAGAAAATTAGAATATTATAAAAATGTTTATACATATAGATATTATATATATATATATATACTTTCCCTTTTATATCGCTGATACTTACACAAGTGGTTGGTACGACATTGAGCATAGAGTTAAAATGAATATATATATATATATATATATATATATATATATATATATTTATATATATTTATATATGTATATGTTTATACATATATGTGTATATATATACATATGTTATTTTATATATATATATATATTTATATATATATATTATTTTATATATATATAAAATAACAAAGTATGTAATGTAACAGGATAATAGCGGGCGTTGGAACGTATCGTAGCAAGCGAACGTGTACAAAATAAAAACGCAAAAGGAGAAAGATTATATTCTGACTGAGCGTGATAAAAAGAAATAATTAAAGTGCAAAAAATCAAGGAGTAAACGTCTTATACGTTTATAAGAATGGATCTCATACGGCGAGGAAAGAATGTAATCGTCTTAAAATAAAGAAATAGGTAAAAGGAGAGCACAATGTGTCGGTTGGTCGTTCGATCGGTCGTGGTGCTTTTTTCTTCTTCCTTCTTTTTTTTCCCCTTCATCCATTTTCTTTCTTTTATTTTTTTCTTTGTTTTTTTTTTAGTTAGTTTTTTTTTTCTTTTTATTTCGGGGGTTGAATAAAATCGTTACGAGAGAGAAGAGCGTTAGTTATGGTCTATCGAAAACCGATGAAGGGAAGAAGGAGGTTTATCGCGGAACGATACCTCCTTAATAGGAACGCAGAAATAACAGTTGGGAAAATATTTTAACTTATATAATCATTTGAACTCTTCCAAACGAACTTCCTTACCTTATCGTATAGAAATTAATCTTAATTCTAAATTAATTCGAAATGTGTATGTGTATGTTTATCAAACGCGTATCAAAGTTAATAAGAAAATACTTTCGAACGAATATTTTCATGCTATGAAACACTGCAATCATATAAAAACGTTATAAAAATATCGTTCGCTTTTTATTCTACTATCGTCGTTTCTTTAATCAATTTGAATTGATTTTATTTGAATTGACTTTTATTGATTTTATCGATATAAAATTAAATATTATTAATTGTTATCGGGATAACTATCACGTAATAATTACAATTGTATTATTGTATGATACGTATGTACCGGCGATTATAAAAGCGTAGTGAAACTAAGAAAATCGAGCAGTGATCTATTTTCTACGAATTAGGAAATAGATTACATTTATTTATTTATTTATTTATATATTTATTTTTTATTTTTCACTTTGACAACATTATTATAATAACCAGTTCAATTGTACGACATAACGTTTTTATTAAGATATTATATTAAGGAAGATATATATATATATATATATATATATATATATATATATAAAAGAAAAAACAATAGGTACAATACAACAGACGTTGGCAATGACTTAATTATCCTAATTTACGCAGTAAATTGATTTTTTTTTTTTTTTTTTTAATTATTCGCTTATAGTCTACTCTTGCAATTACCGGCTCGATTATATAAAATGACAATTTTATCGAGATTTTATATTAAAACAATAAATAAATATATACATATATATAGAAACAAATAAAAAAATAAAAAAAAGTATTCGGATACAGTATTCCAATTTCCAAGGAACATACTTGTAAATATTCAAATAACATGATATTACGGGAATATCGTGGAAGCGTCAGAAAATCTTTCTATCAATGATAAATATTTTTTCAAAAGGTGTATTTCCCCATTCGGTCATACGTTCGATAGCCAATAAATTGGAGTGGTTCGGTGATCGGGAATAGGAATTCCTGATTGGTTAGCGGAACCGGCCAGTATGTAAGAGTTAGAGGTTTCGTCTTCCATTGTCACAAAGGGTAGAGAACGAGAGAGAGAGAGAGAGAGAGAGAGAGAGAGACCGTGAAAACCGAGAAGTCCCCATATGATGATGAAACTTGTGATGAAATCTTCTGATGACAACCGAATATTAGGAAGAGAAGAGGAGAAGAGTAATAGAGTATTATACATGTGAAATCAATAAATCGAAGTACTGGAGTGGCCAGAACCGATGGAAACTCGACCGGAAATGGAACAGGATATCATCAGGATCGTCGGGTGAACCAATCACTTCCTTATCGTTTTCCAATAACTATTGTACAAGAGAAGGAGAGGGTGAGCGCGAGGGAGAGAGAGAGAGAGAGAGAGAGAGAGAGAGAGAGAGGACAACTCGCGAAGGGTAGTAAAAACCGATTCTCTTTTCTTCGTTTCGATCTATCCTATAATATTCCTCGAAGGTGTCGAAGGTTAGACGAGAATACTGGCACCCTTTGTATTTATTGGAAAACAAGGGCGGTTTGGTAGCAGGGTAACACGAGGCTAGAGGGGCTGAATTTCAACCCCTGCGAAGGTCACGTTTCCTCGGGATCTGCCCTAGTCAATGTGTAACACTATACCATAGTCATCATCGACCGGATTTGCGTGTACGAACTCTCTTCCTCTTTCCCCCTGGCCCCTCTACGAATACATATTTCGTTCGTGCGACAGATGTTGAGTTGCTTTCTCAAATGGTCTGTACCATCCGGCCATTCGATTGGCCGTCTTTTAAAATCGAACGAATTTTGACTTTTTGTTTTTGTTTTTTTTTTTTTTTTTTTTTTAATGCAACGAATTAATTCACTTGAAGTAGTTAAATTATTCGTGAAAATCATTGAAGTCGTATAGGCTTTGAAGTACTTTCTTTTATTTTTTTTGTTCTACTTTTAACTATTCCTTTTTCATGCACGAATATAGTGAATAGTGATGAACGCGAATAAAACATGATATTTGTGTAATCGATAAACCTCAGAGAGTATAAAGTAAAAATAGAAAGAGCGAGAGAAAGAGAGAGAGAGAGAGAGAGAGAGAGAGAGAGAGAAAAGGAGTGAGAGAAAGAGAGACAAAGAGAGAGTAGCAGTGCGCAACTCGAATCGAAACAACCCCAAAGAGAGAGAGAGAGAGACAGAAAGTCAATCGAAAGGGGGATTAATTTGCTCCAAGCTGGTATGTTCTCCTGGCAGGGTGGCGCGCATCGGCGACGCTTCATCCCTCGAAAGGAGTCCGTAGAAGAGGGTTGCACGCGTCTTTCTCATACGATCATCTCCAGCTACGACTCGAGCCTTCGAAGCTTTCTCATCAGGTTTGCTTCTGACTTCTCGTGAATCGAGTACTTAAGCAAGTTGACGTCTCATCGAGGACAGGATTCTATGGGGTACGAGTTGGTAACGTAACACCACGCAACCCTACTTCCCCATCCCCATTTTACCACCTACCAAACCGCCCTTCGTTCGAATCCATAAAAACGAACGGAAGGGTGATCGAGAGAGGACTTACGTTTCTTTTTTATCGGCTCTCGCGAAGCAACGCTTGCGCGCGAGCATTATTGGCAAAAGGGGATGAAAAGGTGTGTGTATGAGAGAGAGAGAGAGAGAGAGAGAGAGAGAGAGAGAGAGAGAGAGAGAGAGAGAGAGAGAGAGAGAAGAGAGAGAGAGAGAGAGAGAGAGAGAGAAAATAGATGTTATATTTTCGCTCCGTTTTTCCTTTCATTTGAAATGTTCGAACGCACATTCATTGTGCTGGCATTGATCTCTCTCTCGAGAGTTAATTCAAGTTCTTTTCATATATACATATATATAAATATATACATACATATATATATATATATGCATATATTAATTCATTCTGTATATATACATATATACAGGGTGAATTTTTTAAATCGAAACTAGAAAGAAATAGCAAAAGATAGCCGAAGGCAGCAGATGACACCCGAAGATTCCCGGAGGAGACTTAAAGTACCCAAAGACGCCTGACAAAATTGCATACAAAATCCCCCAAAAAATCGCAGGACCAATCCTCCAGACAAAATCCTAAACTAAATCCCGAACGAAACCTCAGTATAAATCCCAAATAAAATCATAGATAAAAACGTGGTCTCAACCGCAGGAAGAACCTATACTCCAATCCGACCGAGTTAAGTCGATCCGAGACAGGCCGAGCTCTGTCAAGCCGAGATTATCTGAGCCGAACCGAATCGATCAGATCCGATCCTCGCTGATTCTTTCCTGCTTGCAGATCCGATCTTATTCGGACTTATTCGATCTTATTAGGTCCTATTCGATCCTATTCGATCCTATTTATCCTATTCGTTATATTTGGTCTTATTCGATCCAATTGAATCCTGTTTAGTCCAATTCGATCCTATTCGTTTCTTCTCAATCCTTATTTGTTCCTATGTGGTCCTTTAACGACTATTTTTTTCTCGATTCTATTCGATTCTATTGGAATCTGAATAATATGAAAGATAAAATATATAGCATATTTTATTTCGTTAGTATACCGTTGCTTACTGTCTTTCTTTTCAACGTACTGTTCTGCATATTCTCTTTATTATTAAATTATTAAATTAATTAATTATTAAATTAATTTGAATCAAAGAATAGAGTAATAATAATAATAATATAAAGCGGTATATGCAATTTAATTTGAATAAGTTGCTACGTTTCATTCTATATGGTTCTCCTATACAGGGACAAAATCTACCCTGACCCACAACCCTCTCCAGTAACCCTCTAACCAATTCTGCTATCCGGATATTTTGGTTTACTTGCCAGCATCTATCCACCCAACCGCATTCGCTCGCTCTTTCAACCCCTCGAATCGAGAAACTCTCTCTTTATATATATATACATATATATGTGTGTGTGTATATAAATATCTGTATATACATATATACATATGTATCTCATCTCTTTTATTGATATAATTGAGTTTAATAGAATAATACTTTGTACGAAGGTGAACAAAGGAAAAAGTTTTTTTATTCCTTCGGTGATTATCTACGTTGTTATATTAATACTAATCAAAAGGTATGACTGAATAACACGAATGAAAACCAATATAAATATAAATAAAAAAACAAATTAGGCATACAAAAAAAGGAAATTTTAAAAAGATGGCTATATCTTCAATCATCATAAAAGATAACATTAAAATCATCCCTTAAAACGTTATACACAATTGAGTTCCTAATCTCCTGTTAGAAAAAGCCTCGAGCAATTCTAAATCAAAGACGACCCCATGATTGGCTAATATAATTCCCTGATATTTAAGCAAAGATCCGACTCACCCCCGAAATTTGTCCAACTCTTGTTTAACTTCCTCTAACTTATGACAGCCTGTTGGAACATTCCGCGTTTTGGCCTCCGAAGACGAGACTCATAAATTTGACGGACCGAACGAGTCTTCTTCGACAGCTACCAATTCAGACAATCGATATATATATATATATATATATATATATATATATATATATATATATATATATATATACATATACATACATATGTATGTTGTATATATGTACATATGTATATTTGAATCAGCTCAATATATTCGATGCTGAATGAAGGAAAAATAGTAAGGAAAGAGAGAGAGAGAGAGAGAGAGAGAGAGAGAGAGAGAGAGAGAGAGAGAGAACTTGTTGGTCCAGAAGATTGCTGAGAGACTTGAACTCCTTGCTCGTTCATGTTACCCTAGTAACAAGATACTGAAAATCATCTCGTGACCTGTACTAACTGTTATGAGAAGACAAAGACACGACACGACATCTTCTATATTCTCCCAATGACCTGTATTCCGAACTGACTTCGTACCTTTTGTCTTTTTCTTTCTTTCTTCTTTATATATATTTTTTTATTTTTTATTTTTATATCTACTAAATACTTCATATTAGGTTATAACGAAGGATATAATTAATTAATATTATATCCGTATTGTGTGTTTGAGATCTAATTGATTAACATCGTCTCTACGAAGGAATAATTATACTAAACCAACCGATTACGTGGGAACTTAAATAAACTTATTGTTTAGTTTGATGTGATTAGAAATCAATGTTGACTTTTGCAATTAGATAAATACTTGGAATTTCAAGTGACAGATAACGAAGATCAATGGATGATTAAATTAATCAAATCGATAATGCTGATAGACGAGAAAGAGACCTACTTATCTGTTATGCTATCTCACTCAACAGATTCTGAACATCATCTCAAGTTGTGATCCGCTCCTACAACAATTTAATCACCTTTCTCTCTTTCTCTCTCTCTCTCTCTCTCTATCTCTCTCTCTTTTCCTCTATTTCTCTTTCACTCGGACAATTCTAAATGATTTCAAATTCTATCGTATAAAATTTCCTATCCATCTTTCTAAATAAATATAAAATTATCTACCGTTCACGAATATTATTATCATAAGTATCTCAAAATTATTCAAATATCGTTATGTACGAATAAAAACAAAATAAAGCAAAAAAATAATAATTAATTCAAACGTTGTAATATTATAAAAATGCTCGAAGCCTATAAACGTAAATAATCTGTTGCTTTCTTTTTTCATTAATCAATTAGAAGCCATCTAATTAAACAGATATGCTCTTATTTATAGTTAAAAGACTAGCACTCTCAGTAAACCTAACGTATTACTATATACATACACGTATGTATTTACACATAAGCCAATGTTTCTGCGACCTACTCGCTCTCTTAGCAGCCTGATCAATCGGAAGCACAAAAGTGAGTGGTGAACAAATGGTAGACCGATAACGGCCACGTAATAGCAACAAAGAGAACGAATTTCACTTACACTTTCATTACGTTTCTCTATCTTTCCGAGTTTCTTTCTCTTTCGCACATTCTCATTCCCCTTCTCTTTCTCTTTTTAACATTCACATTCTCCTTCTCTTTCTCTTTCTAACATTCTCATTCTCCTCCTCATTCTCTTCCTCTTTCTCTTTCCATCTTTCAATATTTCTTTTTCTTTCCATCTTTCACTATTTCTTTCTCTTTCTCTTTCTATCCTATTCATTTTTCTTTCTCTTTCTAACATTCTCATTTTCTTTCTCTTTCTCTTTCTATCTTACTCATTTTTTCCTTTTCTTTCCATTTTACTGAATTTTTTTTCTTCCCTTTATACCAATATATTTATTCATTTCATGTATAATCATTGATTTCTTATTCAAATCATATTAAACCAATTAATTAACCAAAATTACGAATAAACGCGAGATTTTAAAACGGTAGTGACTAAAGTCAACTATCGTCGCATACTCACAGTATCCCGTTAGGGTTAAATACGGATGGTACCATTCGAAAAATTCCGTAAATAGGACACATCGGAATCATGGCACCACGTCGATCTAACAATCGATCGTTGCATCACACAGGAATTACATTTAATACAGTGCTTTAACAATAACTCCAGAAATAGTACGCGACGACCATAATTAATATACTCGCCGTTTAAAGAATATTCTTCTTGTTCGTTGTTCATTGAAAGTTATTTCATTAGAATTTTGGTCAATCAAACTATATCGATGAAAACGACGTGAGAAAGAAAAAAAGGTAACGATATATTAGATTAGAATGGACGCCGTTATTGGATACATAACAATTTTATTAATATTAATTTAAAATTTATCTTCTCGTCTCTCTCTTACGGAATATTAATTTATTTTTTTTATCTTTCGAAAAATTATCAAAAGAAATCAATTCTTTGCGTATATATTATACTTAATGGCTACGTTGTGCAATAAAAGAAATATTATAATACATAGATAAATTTCAGGAATAACAAATTCATACAGATATTTTTAGTATATCCATATGTATGCATTATGATTATGCATTCAAAGCATTTTTATATAATTCTGCCCATAATGGTATTCTTTCTCCTAATAAATGTCTGTCCATTTTTAGATCTTGATTGATAAGAATATATTTACATATTTCTTTATTTTTGGGCTCCCACTCGATGGTAATGTCTTCGTCTAGCTTAGAAGTTGGATTTCTGAAAAAAAAAAAAAAGAAAAAGTTATTAGGTTATTAGAAAATTAATATTTCGTATTAATTAATTAATTACTTACCCGTCTTTCGCAAAGTTCGTCCACAATTTAGTGATAATCCGTGTCATTTTCTCCTCGGGTGAACCAGGATTAGGTAAATTCTTTAAGAAATTCGAATAAAATTCGTAACCTAATTCATCTCCATGGGATACGCCTAAAAATTTATATATATTATTTGATATGTTGCGTTTTACTTTGAAATAATCAAAAAAGAATTCACAACTTGTTTAATTATTACATACCCTTTTCAGTGTTTAACATATTTTTCATGATACCGAATGGATTTTCGTATTCAAATATGTATTGATAAACTGGTGCTGTGTTTCTATTAGTAATATAATTTAACGTGAATGTAATTCCAGTGGTAAAATAAGCATCAGTCAACATCTAAAATGCAAAAAATTTTGTCAGACAATTTTCATTTTTAAAAACTTTCAAAATCAATATGTAATTACCTGCGCAAGTTCTTCTTCGGTATCCTTGGATATATCTTTGCCATGAAAATAGAATTCCTTCATAGAGTCAGCTAATTGTTTTTTCTGAACAGGATCGGTTATGTTTAAATCATAAGGTAGGAAATTTTCGAAATGTTCGTTTAAATATTCAGCATTTGGCACCATCACTGAATAAAAGAATCAAATATCGGTAAAATTCATTTTGTCAGAAATCTTTTATCATAGATTAACAATGTATTAATGAGAATAATATTCATTACATACATACTTTCTGCAAAGAAATGAGCTTCCTGTAGCATAACACCACCCATAATCGGTACATTAGCAATTTTGCCAGTTTTAATAAGAGTCCAGGGATCAGTTGGTAGGAACACATCCTGACCAAAGTCATTTTCAACTGATGGTACAAAAACATCTAAATGTCCATTCATCGTATTCTATGACATGGAAAAATACACTAATTGAAATTACAGATTATAAAAGATAATGCATTTAGTCTATTTCCGATCACGATTACGATAGAACACATTTCAAATAAAAATAATAATACATATGTTTGCAGAAATTTTAATTAACAATAAGATAATTACAATATCGTCCATCATTTGTCTGGTCGCTGTAACTATATCGCCTGCCGAAAATTCGGCAAGTTTGTTGACCAATTCACCAGTATCCTGGGTACGAATACCAAGTGTCTCACCCAATTTGAAAGCCATTTCTTTGGGTTTATATTCTATTGACCATGGATTCAATATCGATCCACTTTGTGAAATGACACTGTTGAACAATCCTGAACATAAAGAAATTTTGTTGGCGTTTTATCTTTCGATTATTATATTAGAATGTTACCTTCTGACATCGGTGACAACATGTGATATTGGCCAGAGGAACCACCTGAGTTGTGACCAAATATGGTGACTCTATCCGGAGATCCTCCAAAGTAATGTATGTTATCTTTAATCCACATAAGTGCCATCACTTGATCCTTCATACCAGCATTTCCAGGAGCATGTTCATCGCCAGTGTTCAAGTAACCTAATGATTAAGAAACATACCTTATCCATTTTTTCGTCCTTATGAAATGTATTTACCAATAGCACCGAGTCTGAAGTTGAAAGTAACAATGACGACATCTTGTTCGATGAGAAAATCTGGCCCATAAATATCATCTCCGAATCCTGCATTCCAGTTGCCACCAGGAATCCATACCATTACAGCTTTATGAGCATCTTTGTTCATTTCTGGAGTATGAACGCTAAGATAGAGACAGTCCTCGTCCCCTACAATCTTTTGTTGCACCATGCAAAAGAATGGACAGAACGCACGATATTTGGTAGCATCATAAACACCTTCCCAAGGATCAGCAGGTTCCGGCGTCTTTAACATACAATTTTGTCCAATTGGTTTCAGAATGATGTTCAAAGTTTGATCGATGATTCTCTTCTAGCTTATTTTTTTCTTTTTTTTTTCATTACCCTAAACTTGTCGACTCCAACGTTAGGCTTTGCATATGGTATTCCTTTAAAACTGTAATACGGCTTATTATGCCATGCTGTATTCAATTTGAGACCCTTTAATGGGCCCTGAGGAATTTCCACTTGAACCTCTTCCTCAGCAGCAACCCAAACAAACGCCACTAAAGCAGATAGCACCAACTTGATCAGCCACATGTTGAGTGTCTGAGATAATCCTGCCTGTTGGCTGAACGTTTATAGCTTCTGTCTGGCATCAGTAGCCATTTAAAAAAAAAAAAAAATAAAAAAAGAAGAAGGAAAACGAACAAATTAACCATACTGCATGACAATCAGAAGCGTGCATCGGCCTCGTAATAATATACTATGCGTTTTATCTAACCGAGGAACAATATTGAATCAAAAGTTTTTTTTTCTTTTTTTCTTTTCAAAAACTCTCTCGTGATCTATCTAAATTACGATGTGAATTGTTAGAATAAATTACGAGCATCGGATTTCCTGACTTATCGCTCCGGGCATACATCTTCCTGAATAATTCGTTTGCAAATTCGATTCTTCCGGCTTTTTTAACTCAATTTTCGTTTCTCTCTCTCTCTCTCTCTCTCTCTCTCTCTCTCTCTCTCTCTCTCTCCCCTTTCTTCTTCTTCTTGAAGAAGAAAAGAAGATCTTCCAAAATTAAAAAATTCTCTCTTATGCTCGAACTTTAGGAAGTTGATAATTTTTCCATGAAAAAATTCTTCTCCTATTACAATCTAATGGATTTAATGAAAAAGATGCGTAGAAAGATATGATTTAGGATAACTAGCACGATGAGGATTATATGGACGATCAACAGAGCGTACATAAAAAACAAGTCACGTAACAAATTAGAGACGCGTTGCATACTATTTCGAGAACAATCATATCGTATCGTACAGAAACATAAGAAAAATTCCATAATAAGATTACATAGATACATACTATGATAGATCCAAATCATCATTCTTGTTTTATTATTATTATTTTTTTTTTA
Organism: Dolichovespula sylvestris; assembly: GCA_918808275.2. Taxonomy (NCBI): domain Eukaryota; kingdom Metazoa; phylum Arthropoda; class Insecta; order Hymenoptera; family Vespidae; genus Dolichovespula; species Dolichovespula sylvestris. The sequence goes on along the minus strand of OU964963.1, from coordinate 3,520,987 downwards.
ACCACGAAATCAAAAACAATTTAGGAAAATGTTGTCGGTTCTTTTCATGACTCAGTTACACACACACACGCGCGCGCGCACGCACACACACACCACACACACACACGCACCACGTATACAGACTCTTGTGGAAAACTTCGTAACTCTGATCCTAATGAATGACTCGATTCTTTTTTCTCATGATTTGCATTCTTCTTTCGTTTATACTGTTTTTTGTCCTTTTCCTTTCGTAGAGTCATTCCCGATCTTATCTTCGTACGAAAGATTAATGTCATTGATACTCCATAAAAATGATCTATGCACCGTTAGTATACGTATGTGAATCCTAGATTGAAAATCATTAAACAAATTTTTTTCTTATGCTCGCTTAAATTTTCCAATGATGAGATAATACACGGATGGTGTTGAGATACGAAAAAACATGTGGGAACATTTTCAAATGATCATTAATTATTTCACATTTAATATTTACTTAATTGTATAATAAAGTGTCATTGTTATTATTATCGCAATTAATCGATAATCAATACTTTATCTTACATTTCGATTTGTTCGGTGTAGAAATTTTATATAAAAATCATAATCGATGAAAAATAACATTCCGAAATGTAATAATATCAAAAATAATATATCTAATATTTAATAATATAATTTATATTAAATATATATATGCAAATGTTAAACTACTTATAATGAATTGTTTTTAACAATATATTCAACCTGGGGGCGTAGCTCAGATGGTAGAGCGCTCGCTTAGCATGCGAGAGGTACCGGGATCGATACCCGGCGCCTCCAAATTTGTGACGAAAGTTGGGTTCTTTTTTTTTCATTAAACAAACTTTTTTTACTTCAAATATAGATAATTAAAAAATGATGTGAACAAAATTTAAATAACACAGAATTTATATATTCTTATAGGTTTGACAAAGTTACAGAGGAGCCCAGAATTCTTATTTTACAATTACAATGGCGCCAAAAGATCTTATTGTCCTCTGAGTGAACATATTGGTAATCAGCCTGTTAACAGAAAGGATACATCTTTAAGATTAAGACAATTAAGATCTGAAATGGTCCGAGTTGCATCGATCGAAACAGCACCACTGCATGGTTACATTATAACGTCGGACGACGAACATCAGGTAATATTTTCGAAATTAGACATATAATATAACAGGGTCGACGAAAAGTCTCCAAATGGGTCAAAAGTATATAAATGATATTAAAAATCAGTTATCTATTTTAGAGACTTTTGGAGTTGACTTCTTTTCTATTTTCTTTTTTTTTTGTAAATTATAAAACTATAAGCCCAATTACAAGCTTAGTGAATCTCGAATAAGAATAATTGATTTTTAATATTATCTAGGAACTTTTGGTACATGTTGTATATTAATTATAAAATTGATATCGTATTGATTGAAAAAAAAATGTTATTAATACATTCTGAAATGTTTTTTTTTTTTTAATTAACAAATAATCTTTCAGACGCGAAGTTATATTACTGATGGCCGCGATGGTCCATTGGAGGTATCACAATTGTCAAATTTATTTGATGATTGACATGCTTCATTTGATTTCTATTTAGCTTCATTTTATTTCCGTATAGCTAGAAATTTTTCAATATGCTTTTGTCAATAGTTGTTTTTTTTTATTCAAGTTGAAAAAGCTAAATGTATTTTTTAATTAGATAAATGTTATAACTTTACGATATTAACAAAAGACGAATATAGATAGTGTAGAAATATAAATATTGAATGCAGTGGTCTAATTTTACTAAACTGACATATATTATATTCAAGATTAATTATTATTTATTTTTTTAAATGATACAATATTGCCGTTCGTTTCTTTTTTTGTTTTTAATAGAGCGAGACTGTCGATCCAAGAGACATGAGAAGAGAATTTTTAACCGGATTTTATGGTAGTGCCGGAGACGCAGTTGTAACACTAGGAAAAGCTGCTCTGTGGACAGATGGAAGATATCATCTGCAAGCAGATTTAGAACTCGATTGCAATTGGATACTTATGAAAAGAGGACGAAAGCCCGTAAGTAAATATTATTTATATCTTATAAATATCAAATTATGATTTATTATGATTTTATTTACACAAATATTCCATATCGTATCGTACAAAATATATATATATATATATCCTCATTAGTGTTTCTATTTAGTCATTTTTACACAAGCTTATGTACACGTTACGTCTTACGCACATAAATGTAGACAGAATTAATTCATGAATCGAACACCAGATGGCAAATCGTTTCTCATAAGTAAAGCGGTACCTCGTCGTCTAGACATGAGACTCTGGGAGTGAGGAAAGTTAAGATCATACTTCACAGGATCATTTCTGTAGTATATCTTCGGATCTGCTCTGCGAAACGCTGAGTTGATGCAACCACGATGACGAGGCATAGCTCTTTTCCTTGAGCGTGAGGACGACTTACGATCTAACTTTTACAGTTAGATTGTAGTCATCGATGATCGTTCACTCTCCTTACTCAGTAGGGGGAGCCATGGGAAGTAGGGCTTTCTGAGTGGTCCCACTTAATAAATAAAAGAAAAACATAAATAAATTTTCTACAGATATTATTTTTTCTAACACAAAAACTATTTTTAGTTTTTCATCAAATAGGAATGATTAATAATTTAATTTTTTTTGATAAAGCAGGTAATTTTTTTCTAAGATGTATATTTAACTTAACCCCCCCCCCCTCATTATTTACTACGGGCGGATTCTACGCTGCCGTACCCGCAGTACGGCGTGTCGCAACGAGATAGTGTGCACGGTGCACGCGGACCGATCGTCAGCGGGTTACGTCGTCTACGCCTCATGTTAGGCGGGAGCGCTATAATATAGTCGCTCGTTTGTACTCAGCGGCATCTCAACATGGAGAACGACTTATAGGTTTGCCCGTAGACCCCTGAGCGGCATCACATGATACACACACATGTTAAATCATATGTTCTTTTATTTATACTTATTCTGTATTATATTATATTATTATGAAACTCTTTGAGTGCTGAGTACTCTTGGCATAGTAACAACCGCGTGGACGGCGCGTGCCTGCTGTTGTTCGATCGTTGGGGGAGAACGGAAACTTTTTCCGCTAATATTAACTCTGTTGATCAAATAAGCAAGGCGCGCGCAACTACTTAAATAATATAAGAAAATTAATTATTTTATTCGAAGCATTAATAAAATGTAAATCACATCTTAACTTGAAATTATATCTCAAACACGAGAGAGTCAATAAAAATTGATAAACGCATATATGTGTCCATAGTCTACAGCGACCGCTTTCGCTAAACGCATATATGGATTCATGGCACTCGAAGGATTGATTGCATATACGCATAGAGACAGTCTAAAAAAACATTTTATAAAAATAATTTCAAATATATATGTTATCAATCAATACGCTGTTGTAAATGTATATGGAATACGTTTTGTCACGTATCTTCGCTAATGTAAAATTGTGAGCGCAAATGGAGTTTAATCATAGCATTTTTTTTAATTATTCGAATATGTCGAAACTAGAGATGGGATTGATATATATACCTTGCAACAATAATAAGAATCTATTCTGTTTATTTTATTTCGGTAACAATTTACTACAGAGTAGTAGTATTCTTATATAAAGTATTATATAGACCAATTGGAAGATTCGCGGCTTTTATATTTTTATTTAAAATTTTTAAATATCTTTCTCTTCAAGAATGAAATTTATACGTTCAAAAATGTATGTATATATATATATATATGTTGTTCTGCCCAACCACATAGTAGGTACTTGCAATAAAAGGATATAATTAGTACCAGGAAAAGATTTAATCGGAACATTAAAAAAAAGAAAAAAAGGAAAATAAATATATCGGGTACAATGAGACCTGAAAAATTTTTAAACTTCGAAATAAACTTTCCCAAGCATACAAGATATTTGCCATTTAGTTTATTTGGACACTAGATGGCAGACACCATAAACCGTTTCTCACAACTAAAATAGTACATTAGGTTCTAGACATGAGACTCGAGCAACAGAGAAAATTAAGATCATACTTCACAGGATCATTTCTGTAGTATATCTTCGGATCTGCTCTGCGAAACGCTGAGTTGATGCAACCATGATGAGGAGATATAGCCCTCTTCCTTGAGCGTGAGAACGACTAACGATCTGACTTACTAGTCAGGGTCGGTAGTCATCGATGATCGTTCGCTCTCCTTATTCAGTAGGGAGAGTTTTGGGAGGAAGGCTTTCTGAGTGGTCCCTTTAATAAATAAAAAACATAAAGCTTTTTTAGGAAATTATATATAGAGTACATTCATAGTTTTCTTTAAGGTAGGTGAATCCGTTCTTTAAAAGAACTATCCTTTAATTTTCTTGACAATAGAATGGAAAACATATAAATATTGCTTTCAATTTTGTTAAGTTTAATAGGAATTTTCTTCTCCACTTTAGAAAAAGATGTGTTGATGAGGTCTATGAAACATATATATAATATATATTATATATATATATATATATATATATATATATATATATATATATATATATAGAGAGAGAGAGAGAGAGAGAGAGAGGTTTATCTAGGATTTTTTTAATTATACAATTTCGTTGAAACAGAGATGATGAGGTGAGAAAAAGATTTCGGAACCTATGTCAAGAATTTTAAACTTTGAAGAAACTTTTCGAAGCATTCGAAGTAGTTGTCATTTGTTTTTATTCATATATTAGATGGCAGACCCATAAAAGAAACCATTTTTCACAAAATTACAGTAATACATTACATCGTTTCTAAACATGAGACTCATAGAGAGAAGAAAATTAAGATCATACTTCACGGGATCATTCCTGTAGTATATCTTCGGATCTGTTCTGCGAAATGCTAAGTTGATTCAACCACGATGATGAAATGTAGTTCTCTTTCTTGATCGTAAAGACGATTAATCTTGACTGCTCTAGCAAAATACAGACACCAACCTGCACTGAAGCAGTTAAGATTGATGTTCACCGATGATCGTTCAACTCATTTTACTCAGTAAGAAGAATATCGAAAGTAGGTCATTCTTTAGTAGTCTTTTCGTAAATAAAGCTTAAATATAAATAAACCTTTCTCGAAGAAATTATCCTTAACCACGTCGGTACGGAGCCCATCGGCCACGAAACCTTGCTCACAGCCGACACTCACCATTCGCACGCTGCCTCGTTCATCGATAGTAAATCCATATTGATCTTTTACAGATCTGTGACGAGATAAGCTTTGAAACACTGAAAACTTGTTTTACATTACAGGCGGACATTACTTGTAATGTAAATCAAAAGATCGCATGTTTTTATTACGATATTTATAAATGTTGACAATTTTATTTTGATAAATGAAAAATTAGAAAATTTAACTTAAAATTATTGTTTTATTTTATTTATATTGTAAGTTTTTAAATATCACAATAAATGTTATTGTTTGGTGTGATAAATTTATTATGTGAGCGTACACACCGCATTTCAGAAATAAGATAAAATTCCTAGCTGTCGACGTTCGGCCGTGCGCGTTCATATCACGGCCGTCGACTATAGTCGACATTCGACTGTTTACGGTCATCTGTGGCTGTCGACTATAGTCGACTCTAATACCGAAGTGGTTAATGTAGACCGAATAAATTATCTACACGTTCATCGAAGTTGGAAGAATTTTTTACAAATTCCAAGTTGAATGAATTTTATCTTCAAATTTTTAAATCTAACAAATCTTCTTCGGATTCCAATTTAGAAGTTATTTCTCATAAAATTCCTAGTTAGAATAATACTCAATTAATTAATACGCTAACAAAATACTAATTATATGGTGTATTGGTATACTCGTAGATCCCGACGATAACCGAGTGGTTGAAACATGAATTTCAAAATCGGCCAAACATTCGAATAGGTGCAGATCCGAAGTTAGTACCTGCAGCAATATGGGAAGCTTGGGAAAGAGATTTAGGTATGACAAAGCACAAGTTTTCCCTTTAACTAATTTCAATATAAATACAAATCATCCCAAACAGATTGAAATAATTATATGAATAATATATATATATATTTTTTTATCAAAATTTATCCTGTTCCTGTATTTAGTGAATACATCCATAAGTTTGGTAGCAGTTCGAAAAAATTTGGTGGACTTAATCTGGCAAGTGGGACGACCAAATTACAATCCTTACGCAGCATACCCACTGAAAGACGAATATGCAGGGAAATCATGGCAGGAAAAAATTAAAGATATAAGATTGGAGATGAGTCTTGCCAAGGCGGATGCTCTTGTAGTCACAGCATTAGATGAAATAGCTTGGCTATTTAATATTCGAGGATACGATCTACCTCACACTCCTGTTCTCAGATCCTACGCCATCGTTACGCAAGGATCTCTTCATCTTTATACATCCAAACATAAACTATTGCGATCCGTCGATACGCATTTAAAAATGGACTCTTGCTTTCACGCGGATTGCGTCAAGTACGATGTTGTCTTATGTAAATATTGCGAATAATTGTACAAACAATGAGCCAAATATATATAAATGAATATCATTTTAGATGGCACAATGAAACGTATATTTGGGATGATTTAAGGACAATGTCTCAAGCATGGAAGAAAATTTGGCTGCCAACACCATGCGGATATGCCCAAGGAGCTTCGAAAGCAATATATTCTTCCGTACGTTCTTTTTCTCTTTTCTTAAAAATATTTCTAATATTAATAGTTAGATACTAACAGAATGATGGAAAGAGATAGAAAAAGCCTGAATTGTACTAGGAAAGAGATTTAGACCGGATAATACTAGGCAAAGGTACACCTTCTTCGACATGTTACCCTGACACGAGAGAACTGCTTGAGCTTAGCTTGATCTCCACGTGACGGACTAACACACACCCCATAGATAAAGTCTAAATAACGTATAAATGTGTTTAGTCCATCCACGTGGCAGGTAGTAATTAACACATAAAAAGGAAAAACGTATACGAATATTCGTCCAAAAGCTGACACGTAGATCTCACGTATATACTTTGATATACATTTGTACATTTGATAGAGTTCACACTTTCTCGATCTTATAATATCCGGAGTCACGAGACGCTTTGGCGTTCATGGTATTAGGAATTGCATAGAGTATATCTATATGTCCATGAGTTCGCTAGAATTATTCCCGTAGCTCTATAATTTTGTTTTTTTTTCCGAAAGTATTGTAAAAATATACATATAAATTTATATGTACATATAATTTGATCGTTCAGATACCAGCTGAAAAACGATTACCAAAACCATCGCCTATAATTGATTTAAGAGCGGTAAAAAATGAAATCGAAGCTGAAGGCATGAGGAAAGCTCATATCAGGGATGGTATGGCCATGTGTGATTTCCTTGCTTACATGGAAGAACAAATATCGTTAAATTCTGAGGGATGGGATGAGATGCAAGTGTCCAGAGTAGTAAACGAGTTTCGTTTGGAGCAAGAACTTAACAAGGGTATTTCCTTTGCAACGATTGCTGCTTACGGTGCTCATGCCGCGTTACCTCATTACGAACCAATTAATTTAACAAATGTACCTATTGGTAAAACTTCGATGTTGGTCGTTGATTCAGGTGGACAGTATTTAGGTAAACTTCTATTACTATCGATCTTTATGTAATAATACATTTATAAGATAAATAAGTAAAATTTTGTTTCATACGCTTATAGACGGTACAACAGACGTAACGAGAACATTACATTTTGGAGAACCTACAGAAGAACAAAAAAAGGCATATACAAGAGTATTAATAGGATCGATACAGTTATCTTCTTTAATCTTTCCAAATGATCTGATGACCGATCAGATTGATGTATTAGCAAGGAGACCACTTTGGAGTACCGGTAACGACTACATGCATGGTACTGGTCATGGGATTGGACACTTTTTATCCGTTCATGAATGTGTGTTAAATTTTTAATCCCTCATCCGGAAAATTTATTAAACAATTATCTCGCTGAACGAATTTTCTTTTTTAGCTCCGATTAGTATATCGTATACAGGTGGTATGTCTGTTACATTAAAGCCAGGATTTTTTTTATCCAATGAACCAGGATTTTATAAAAAGGATGATTTCGGTGTACGTTTAGAAAATGTACTTGAAGTCGTAACTACGAACATATCAGTAGGCATTTTTTTTATATTTTTCTACATATATTATTTTATTTTATTATATTATTTCATCGTTATTATTTTATCGTTTCAATAGAAAACAACAGGCCAAACTTTCTTAAAATTTCGGGACGTCACTCTTGTACCATATGAACCTAAATTGATAGACTTTAATATGTTAACGCCAATGCACGTAAGTTATTCTTTTTAAATAGCTTATACTTTCAAGAAATCTTTACAACATTTATTCTTCGGGTTAAGGCAATGATATTTCTAACAGTCCTGCTTTAGTGTCCTTTGATCAGTGATATACATACTTCTAATGATATGCAGCGCCGGTGGTTAAATAAATACAATCAACGAATCAGAGAAGAGGTTGGCAGAGAATTAAAAAAACATTTAAGAATGAAAGGCTTTTATTGGATGATGGACAAGACGAAAGACATTCCTGAATGGGGTAAAGTCAACAAGGACATTCTTACCGCACGTTCTCATTCCAATTCTTCTGCATTCAAAGAGATTCATGTATTAGTGACCATTACTATGATTATCTGCAATATTATTTTAAGTACGTAAACATATCTTTTTAATGATCTTTATTATTTGTTTTTATAAATATTATTAAATTATCACGTATCAATTGATATGCAACTTTTTACATTTCAGATTTTGCAACGATTTACAGTTAATACAAAGGTTTACTCGTTGTTCTACTTAAAAAAAAACCTTCAATATATATATATATATATATATATATATATATATATAAAATTATTAAATATAATATAAAACAAATAAAATATACATTCTATATTGGATTAGAAAAACGGATACATTCATTGGTGTCAATAATTGTAACATGACAATCTACACACATGATAGTACAATGATAATAGATGTTTAGAAAAAAGATGGAGACCTATATATTGTGTGTTTCATCTGTAAAGTACAAGTACAATTGGACTGACTTTAATAAGAATTTTGATCAGTCTATAAAAACCTATGTGATTAGTTAAACTATTTATTGAAAGTTATATTTAAGTATTACTATAATTTTACTGTGATACATAATTGAAATAAATATATGAATATGTAAAATACATACATTTCTTCTCTGCACCTATATTTCATACAAAATAAATTATATTTACCTTCTATATCCTCTACAGCAATTATATATATCCTGTAACTCCATTTTGAATACAAAAGGTTTGAATTTTCGAATATGAATGTTTGCTAAAAATCCAAATACGATGTATACTTAATGTTATATAACTCTTATTATAATTAAAAATAATTATATTTAAACACACTCATTACCTATCATTTTTATAGGTCACATATAATGTACATTTCAATATAATTAATTTTATTAAATAATATACACTTCAGTAATTATATATTTTCTCATTTCTTTAATTTTTTTTGTTGTGTCTGTTGTTTTTTATAATTCTCTTGCAATTGTGTCAACCCTTGTACAGTAATTTGTTTCATCTTTTCAAAAGAAGCTTTTAATTTATTATCATCCACACGTTTTGGTAATACTAATTGATACAACTTGTAATATTCCAATAATTTTTCTATAAAAAATAGAAATGTAATATCGATGAAAAGTATGATATAATGAATTTAGAATTTTTTAATTATTAGTAAAACAATTAATCTTACCTATTGTTTCTTTATCTAATTTATATTTCGCAGCTAGAATATCACTACTATTTTTAACAGAATCTTCCTTATGCTTGACAATAACTTGGAATATTTCTTGCAGAGTTAGTTTTCCTTTTGGAACAGAGTTTGGTATATAAAATCCAAATTCGAAGTCTTCTGAAGTTTTAGATTTAGGTAACGGTCTATCAGGATTTGGTTGATCCAATGTATTCATCTAGATAATTTCCAATAGTTATTTGCATTAAAGGGTTAATATGAGAATATATCATAATTGTAAATAATTATACCTTTGTTTCCGTAGATGTTACATAAACATTTTTTAAACATTCATCGAGTTTTAAATCTTTTTTGTAATGATTCTCCAAGAAATCTGGATATACTAAAAAATAAAAAGAATTTCTTTGAATTGCAAAATGAATAACAATGTATCAAACCTAAATAGGACAAAATACATATAATTGTTTACTATTAACCTACATTCCTGAGCTACTTTCAATTGCTTTATTGCAGCAGCAGTTTTAGGAGCAGGAATTGGTTTATTTCTTGAGATAACAGCATTCGCACGATTTTCTATGTTAAATCTACGCGTTCTTTGTTTTAATTTACCAACCAATCCACCCATCTTTTCGTATCTAAAATCTATTGAGAAAAGGAACGGTGATAATAACACAAAATATTAAATAAGAAAAAATATATTAAGAAGCGTATTTTCTTTTCTACTATATAAATGAAAAAATATATATTACATTTCGACCAAAATAACGATCAGTTACAGTTAAAAACGATTTTGTAAATAAACTCGTAACTAATTCATATTATTACAAACTTTTCATTCAGTCCACCTAAGCGGCTTTAGCACGTGTTCTGTGATCGAATAAAATGCCATAGATGACATAATCAATGATTTGGAATTCGTACAAAACAGATCATAAAAAAAAAAATATTCAACGTTATTCTATTAATTCTATTAGCCAATAATATCTACTAAGTTAAAAATATTTATTTGTATACACATTTTTGATTGGCCAATATTTATTAAGCGATGCATTCTATTAGTCGGTACGAAGACTACTCACAAATCTTTGACCAATTGTCGTTCACCTATACGGGAGCAATGTAAGGTGTGTTTAGGTACGCAGTGACGCAAGAAAAGACAGTTTCTGAGCGCGCTGTGAAATTATTCGGTTGTGAATGATTGTGAGGACGCGGCGGTTAGCAACGTACCGTATGTTTCGAAGTCCCGTTAGTTGTCTTTATCAAAGTTATTGTTTTCTTAAAACATGCCCGAGTGTTGTACAACTTGACAATAAAACGGCGTAAGAAAAGTTTGTAAAAAAGAATAAACAGTGAAAAAGGTATTCACTCTTTTCGTGTTGTAAGCTTAACCGCCAAAAATTATAGATAGAAACGCCATCTTGTGTGCAGATATGTTGACATTTTAACATCGTTCAAGTTTACTGATCACTTTCTTTACAATATTATGCATTAATTGATACATATTTTATAACAGAAAATGATAAATATGTATATGATATTATATTTGTGTGTGAATATGTGATATTATTTCGTTGATAACAATTAATGTTATTTAATCGACAAATGCAGTATTGTACTGTTTTCATTGACTGCACAGCAACAAGATGACACGTTTTGCCACACTTGTTTAGATTCTAAAGAAATCCAATTCTTAGAAATAATGGTGATATTATTGAAATTCGTTTTAGGTTAATATAGAAATATAATCATGTTTTATGCACACTTTGTGTTAGCCAAAAAAGGGCCATTGGCCCGAATTTGGCTAGCTGCTCATTGGGATAAAAAGTTGACGAAAGCTCATGTTTTTGAAACCAATATTGAAAAATCTGTAGATGGTATTTTACAACCTAAGGTATTCCTCTCTGCATAATGTTTATAATATAAATAAGTATTAATATTAAGATATTAAACAATAATCAGTATACAGTAAATTCAGTTTTTAATTATATTAATATCTTTCGATATATCACAGGTGAAAATGGCGTTACGTACATCGGGTCATTTACTCTTAGGAGTAGTACGCATATATTCACGTAAAGCAAAATATTTACTAGCTGATTGTAATGAGGCGTTTGTTAAAATCAAAATGGCATTTCGACCAGGAATGGTTGATTTACCGGAAGAGCATAGAGAAGCAGCAGTTACAGCTATAACGTTACCAGAAGTGTTTCACGATTTTGATACAGCTATGCCAGAATTGAAGTAAATATTAATTTCACACAAGTGAATATTAATGGCATGCATTTGGACATCGTTTGCATTATTCTATTTTTTAGGGATGTTGATATTGAGGCACAATTTAGTTTAAATCAGTCCAGAGCAGAAGAAATTACAATGAGAGAAGATTATGGTAGTCTTTCTTTAGTAACACACGATCAAGGATTTGGTGATATGAGTTTTGATGCAGAACCGCCTGAATTACTTCGTCATGCTGGTTCTATAGAACCATCGTTAGATCAGGTTCACTATTTATTTCTATAATAATAATAATAATAATAATAATTTAATATATTACTTTTAAGAAATTTCTTTTCTTCTATATAATGGATTAAATTAAATCAATTCTAGAGCCATATGCTATTTAGCGACGGGCCAGGTATAGAAACAACACTGGAACAAAAAGAGAAAGAACCAGTCGCAGGAACATCAGCAGCTCCACAGGCTATGGATATAGACACACCAATTAGAGATGATGGTTTTGGTGGTCATCTTGGTCAAGATATTATATGTACGCATCCTAATTGTTTATGAAACAAATTATTGAATATAAACGATTATCAAATGAAAAATTATTTTTAGCTGGAGGTCTCTTTGAAGGAGGATTATTCGATGAAGCCCCAATGGGTGAAGTTCCTGTACCTGAAGTTAGTTCAATCGCAGAACAGCAAGAAGCTGCTGCAGCACCAGGTGCTGCAGTTTCTGTTCATGATGAATCTGAGGAAGATATGGGGGACCATTTTGGACCAGCTGCATCTCCAATGGGAGCAATGAGGTACTTATTTATTATACAATATCCAATGTTTTGAATACGTGAAATAATAATATTTTCTTTTTCTTTTTTTTTTTTTTAGCTCTGATGGTTCAAGGCCAGCTAGCCCAGCAGTAACAGGAGAAGAAATTGAAGGAAGAATTAGTGTTGCTAGTCGACGTTTTACGCCTGCTCCTCCAACTGCTCCCGAAGAACATCCAATGGATATAGCAGAAGAACCACAACCTATGCAAGATCAGACTACATTGTTACATGATGAAGAGGAGAGTTTTGCTCTTGCTCCTGTAGATGCATCAGCGCTTAAAGGTTAAAATTTATAAATTAAATCATTTATAAAATTATCTAAATATTATATTACATACTCATTGCTATATTTTATTGTAGGTTTTACAAAAGCTAAAAGAAAACGTAAACTCATCGTCGACGAAGTAAAAAATATTTCTGGGGAAGAAATGAAAGCACAACTCTCTGATACTAGTGACATTGTAACGACATTAGATTTGGCACCACCAACAAAACGTTTAATGCATTGGAAAGAAACAGGTGGAGTGGAGAAACTCTTCGCTTTACCAGGAAGACCGATACCAGCCCGTGCATTGTTCAAAGTAAAATAATTAAAAATTATAAAATTTGTCATTAATTATTTATATATCACTATATATACGCAAAATATTTGTATTATTATCTAGAATTACCAACGACATTTAACGAGTAAATCTTACGATCACGAAGACTTTGGACGATTGGGAGTAGAAGAAGAAGGATTATCTTTGGAACAAATGAGGGATAACACTGAAGCAGATGCAGCTGCCTTTGAACAGAGTATTCTTAGTAAAAGGATGGCTCGCAAACGGAAAGCTCCACAAGAAGAAGAGGTAACGTTTTAACTTATATTATTTTATCTTATTTATTTGATTTAATTTATATTTTATTATTTTTCCTATAGCCAAGACCAGCACCTCCACCACCAATGCCTGCTGTAGAAGTTAGTCAACCTTCAATCACCACAGAAGCAGTAGAAGTTCCAAGCATAGTTCCTCCAACTATTCCATCAGCTGAATCACCAGTTCCTCCTGAAGTAACATTGCCAGCAGAACCATCCGTACCAGAAATTAGTGGTATTGCGCCTTCAGTTGAAACTACAGAAGTTCCTGTAACTCAATCAGAAACACCCTCATTGGGTTTAGAAATACCTCAGATACCTCCAGCTGAAGTTAGCTCCATTCTTGGAGCAGCTGAAGAAGAAGCAGTACCACCTACACCTGCACCTCCTACTGAAGACCCCGTTATACCACCTACTACAATGCCACAGATGGAGAATATTGGTTATGATCAGGTATGACATATCTCAAAGTTGTTTATTTTAATTACTTCGATCGTACAAGAAAGAGCTAATATAATATATATATATATAGGCCCAACCACAAGTATCATACGTAGGCTATGATGAACAGCATCCACCTGCACACACGCCTGGTGCTATTTCTGAAAGAGGGCCAGCAACACCATGGAATCATGAAGATTATGAATTTCCTCCTTCAGTGGGACCAGTGAGTATTTTATATTTTCACTTTATGAAGAATTCCATTAATTACATTTTATATATTGACACATGTAGCAAGAGGAACAACAAGTGGATGAAACCTATGAACAGTTTGAAGAACGTGTGCTTAATAAAAGAGCAGCACATATGTATCATGTCATTAAAAGTAAACTGGATACCAAAGACAGATTATCACTATCAGAAATGGCATATAAAAACAATCGTAAACAGGTATGTCCATGGATGTATTGCTTGTTAATTTAATGTTTATTTCTATTTTTGTAAAGGGCTTTTTATGATGTTACATTACCATCTTTTTACAGGCTGCACAAAAATTCTATACCCTCTTAGTATTGAAAAAGTTCCAAGTGTTAGAATTGAATCAAGAGTATCCCTATGCCGAAATCATAGTCACTAAAGGACCAAAATTCGAAAATCCTGCGTTATAAAAGTATTACGTACTTTTAATTAATGTCATAACACATCTTGTCTCCAAACACTTCTAGTGAATAGACAAGGATATGTCATCTCAAAACTATAAAAGAGATGTGAAATTATATTGTCTACAATTTTGTGTAGATGAACTGTAAAAAGTGTATGCAAATATCTAGCATGTTGTCAAGATTCTGTAATATCCTGGGAGAATTTGAAGAGTGTAAATGTTCGACAAATCATGTTTTAACTTTGTAAATAACCGAAGAAATTAGCGAACGAGTTTAAATACGTCTATTGCGTATAGCTTTTATAAAGGGCTATCAACCGAACGAACTCAATTATTTTATGTGATATAAATCATTGGATGATAGAAACAAATCCTTGAATTACAGCATATAATAAATTCATTAAAATGTTAATTAAATATGTCTTATAAGAAGGTAAAGCGTTCATGGAACTTGGGTCACCACTTATGACATTCAATTGTGCCAATAAGTATTATAATCGTTTTTTTTTTTTTTTTTTTTTTTTTTTTTTTTTTTTTTTTTTTTTTTATTGAGAAACTTCATCGAAAACTTAATGACACAGTTGATAAAAAGAAATAAAATAAGACGGAGATCCAAGTTCATATTCTAAATAAAATCAATTTCATTATACATAATTTCTTATCGGCATTTCTTCGTTTTTTTAAAATAATAGAATGATTCAAAGTTCCAGGAAATGATGCAGAAAGAAGGCAAAATGTGGTAAAGCTAATAACTTTTTGCAGTATTTGCAAATTTTCGCTTATCATAACATTTTCTTTTTATGAATATTTGATGCTCAAAAAAAAGATCA
This sequence comes from Dolichovespula sylvestris, assembly GCA_918808275.2. Classification (NCBI taxonomy): domain Eukaryota; kingdom Metazoa; phylum Arthropoda; class Insecta; order Hymenoptera; family Vespidae; genus Dolichovespula; species Dolichovespula sylvestris. The sequence continues at coordinate 3,505,312 of OU964963.1, read as the reverse complement.
GGAAAAATATAAATTTTTGTTTATAATACTTATATTTTAAGCAGTAACGTGAATAGATATCAATAAAAAATAAAGTTAAAAAATGTCAACGTAACATTTTTTTTTATATATCGGTTTATATACTTGAAAATAGATCCAAATTATTACCAAACATACATAATTCTAACTAATATATCAGTTAATCAGGAATGCTATATATTGAAAACAAAATATCAAAACATTCTAACTTTTTACTTTTATATTAAATTTTTTTTTTTAGATGAGATTATTTTTCTAAACCGTGTGTATTGTATAAGAATTATATTGCTATAAATCATAATTATCAAAGATCTACATAAAATATTATTTTCTAGACAAAAACAATATATTACATTAATTTAATTAATATACTGACATTATGAAAAAAAAAAATAAATAAAAATGATTTACTAATTTATTGTTGTATACCTATACTTTGTGCTACAAGGATGTTATATTCTAACAGAAAAAAAATATATTTTACCAAAATAACATAAATGATGCTAATTTGTTAAATATGATCATAACATACCATTGTAAATAAACATGAATTGTAATTGATATAAGAATATCCCTATAATCATAGATACACACATTACACCTGAAAAGATTTTTTAAATTGAGTAAATTAACTGCCACAGCCTGATCCAAACACTAGTATAAATAATTTCATTAATAATATATATATTATATTAAATGTCTGTTAAGAACAAATATTTCTTTAATGATGATTTTATGATGTCGATTATCGGTAGTATGCACCAAATATCTTTTATTATGTATCTTTTATAAGTCAATGAAATTAATAATAATTGTTTTTTTAAACAAAATACAATCCTCTATAATTTGTTGGAGTAAACTCTTTATGACTTTTTTTTATTAAGTTTATGCACAATAAGATAATGAAGATCATAAAATCAGGCATTGCAGTCTATATTTTGGCTCCTAAAGCACATATCATATAACCCATTCGAATTTATACAAAAATCAAATTATTCTTTATATCAATGTTTATTCATTTCATTTAAAACGATTAAAAATGTTCTTCATACTAATTATACACACGAATCTAATAAAGTTGTGTTTCTTTATATTTGCAATAATAATATGTAATACAGTACGAAATGGAGTATTTGCAGATAAAATGAATTAAATTATGTACAATGCAGAGACATAACAACTTATACTACTGATATAAAAATTCAATAGAAATGATAGATTATATCCTTGATTAAAATCGCATAATAAGTATTGTTTATTAAAAAAAAATTAAATAAAACAAAAAAACAAATAAAACTTATAATTCACATATGCAATAAAAAGATTAATGATAATTGTAGATCTTTTAATATCTTGTATATATATGTGTGTGTATATATATATATTCAACTGATTACTTTTGTGTGTATCTTACAATAATTAAAAGGTATATTTTAAAGAGCTGCATGCATGTAATTCATTAAAATGATAAATTCCAATTCAATGCTGTGAAATTATATTAAATATACAAAGTATGTTAAAAATGACTGTTTCATATATGAATATGAAGAAAATCCATATCAAAAATACATTTCTTTTTCAATAATATTTCAAATATATTGCAAATAATTTTTTTTTTTTTTTTTTTTTTTTTTATTTCTTTTCTTATACATTATTTACAATACATTTTTCATCATATCAAAATATGATAATAATGGATGAATAGAAACTTTGAATATATAGAATTAATTTTATTCTATTTTATAAATCATTAAATCAATGTTACAAAATGTAGTTAGGAAAAAGCTTTATTTCCCTTAATATAATTATTAATTAGTACGCTCAAACAAGAATTAAGTATTTTTATGAAATGTGAATATAATACGTTATTTATTTGTAAATATATGTTATGACAATGACTTAAAAATTATAATATTTTAAGTTCTTAATCAACACATGAGATGCATTAGTATAATGAAAAATTTGTGAACAAGATTTGCTGTGAAAATGTTTCCTACGATAACTTCATAATAAAAGCAATTTTATTCATCCAATTCACCAGCAGCCATTGCATCATGATATGATTTATCTTTAGATCGTTCAGGATCCAATTTAATCATGTCATCGATTCGTAATATAGTAATCGCTGCTTCAGTAGCAAATTTTAAAGATTTTATTTTCGAAATAGCTGGTTCTAATACACCAACCTTTTTATTATCCTTTATAGTTCCTTCTAATAAATCAAGACCGACCCTGCATAGTATAAACAATATTTGATATAAATAAACCATGTGATATTATACATATAAATTTATTTATAAATTAAGAATATTAAATCATTACCATTTTAATTCTGCTAGATCTGCTTTTGTTTGGCTAGAATTGTGATAAGCTCTCAGTTTTGCAACAAGATCAGTTGCATCTTGTGCAGCATTAACAGCCAATGTTTTAGGTATTATTAAAAGTGATCTTGCAAATTCAGCAATTGCTAATTGTTCACGAGAACTCTGTGAAATGAAGCATTATTGTAATGACAATATTAACAAGATTACTATTAATTAAATAAGAAATGTTTACCAAAGAAGTAGCAAAGTTTTCCAGATAAATTGAAAGTGCAGCTTCAACGCAACCTCCTCCAGCAACAACATTTTTACTTTCTAAAACACGTTTCACGACACACAAAGCGTCATGCACAGAACGTTCCATTTCATCACAATAATAATCATTTGGTCCACGTAAAATGATAGAACTAGCTGTTCGAGCCTTAGGTCTATTAACAAAATTATATATGTGTATATTTGTAATTTAATTTATTTTATAATAAATCTTCAAACTAACCCTTTAATAAAAATGAGTTCATCGTCGCAAACCATCTCCTGTACTACTTCAGCAGCTTCACCAAGGAAACTTGATTCAAATGTTTCCTCTCCTTCCATGTTAGTTAAGGAAGTTAAAAATTGTGCACCTGTAGCTTTAGCAATTCTTTTTAGATCAGTTTTCTTGCATCTGCGCACTGTCATTGCCTTAGCTTCTACAAAATACTAAAAACAAGAAATAAAAAGTCAGAATATCATATTCATTTACTTTTTATAAGTACTTAACAAACCTTTAAACAAAGATCATCGATTCCACCAGATAGAAGGATAACATTGGTGCCAGCATTTAAAATTTTCTGAACCCTTTCTTTTGTGATATCAATTTCTCGTTGACGTACAGCTTCCAATTTTTCAGGATCAGTGATAAGTACTTCAACACCTAACTTCATTTTAGCTTTTTGTAAAGAAAAGTCCAAGCAAGCAATTTTTGCATTTACTATCCTTTTAGGCATAGCTTGCGAAGCCACTGTACAATTAAGTGCATAACCATGTACAAGAATTGATTCTCTAACACTTTTACCATGAGCCTTTAAAACATTAACTGCTTTAACAGGATACAGATGTCCACCTTTACCGTCGCTGATCTTGATAGCATTAGCAGCATCAACAACCATATTACCAAAGAAATTAGCATCACTGTTAATTATTAGTAATGGAAATTATAATATGAAATTAAAAAAATATCAAAAACATAGTGATTAAATAAACATTTGGTTTTTAAAGAAAAATTTTTTTATCAACAAATGTTTATCAGTTCACTATTTTCCTTCTTTTGAATTAGAAAGGATACGCTCCTATAATTTTACTAGACATAGAAGTTTTTGCTACATTGACCAAGCAATCTCTTCCCAGTTCATCAACACTAACAGTTAAATGTTCTTGTATATATTTACAAGCTTCCCTAAAATCATAATAAAAAAAAACAAGAAAATAATAACTATATCAATTAATTTATAAAAATAAATAAAATCTAGGTCATATAACGTACTTGCAAGCAAGTCTATAACCACTGATAACAGAGGTTGGATGAATTTTCTGTTTCACAAGCTCATCTGCATTTTTCAATAATTCAGCTGCAACAATTACAACAGATGTTGTACCATCTCCAACTTCTTCATCTTGTAATTGGGCTAACTCGACCAATACTCTGGCTGCTGGATGTTCAACTTCCAGTAAACGTAAAATAGTTGCCCCATCATTTGTAACTGTGACGTCCTTAAAAAAATTTTTTTTTCTTAAATAAATCATAATATTAGAAACGGAATGAAAATAAGATCAAGAAAATATACCCCAATATCATCGACCAACATCTTATCCAATCCTACGGGTCCTAAAGAACTTTTAACTACATTAGCAATAGCAGAAGCAGCCATAACTGTAAAAATAAGTGCAAAATTATGTATAAGAAGTAAACTCATTAATACAATATCTGGTCAACCATTTATTTAAATTCTTTTCTACATTTAGAGGCAGTCCGGCATAACCAAACTTTTAGGTGCAAATTTTTCTTCTGTCATCTTACCATTTTGAGTTCTTACAGGTGCACCTGATTGCCTCATACCACCAACAGCTAAAGGACTTGCCATCGTCGACATTTTATAATAATTGTTTTATTTTCTTGCTTGATAGTAATGCTTCAATAGATCGAAACAGTAATCTCCGCGCGTGGCTAAGGATAGTACAATAGTCATTAACGATGGCCATTCCTTTTTTATTTCCTTTTACGGGCAACTTCAGGAACGTTTTCCATTGGTCGAATCAATTGAGTCAAAAATTATGAACTGAACTTAAACACATAATTATATACAAAAATAAAATATTCTAATTTATTTATAAAATTATAATGGATCGAAATATAAATATTAATTTATTTATTCGTACGTGCGTATAGAAAATCCATGAATTCGTAGTGTTTTCTAATATTAATACAAGATGGCGTGCAACTTGTTAAACATCATTTTTAATTTTCCACGTTATTTAAAATTTTTTATTTATTTTTTATTAATTTAAACAAAATCCAAGTCCTATCCAATGTTCTTTAATATTCAACAAAAAATTAATTATCAATGAAAGATTGTTAATCGTTTAAATGAAAGAAAAATTTGAAAATGATAACTTACCCCCAGATTATATTTGATACGTATACCTACCCTTATCTCTCATAGAAGCACAGTGCACCACAGTGATATCACTTTATACAGGGTGAAAGAAATCGGTGTTTGAAAATATTAAATCTTTAAAGGATTAACAAGGAACAATGACTCGTGTATATAATCTCTTTAAATATTATCATTACGTGAAATTATATTTCTTCGATGGATTATTTCACAAGTATGTGAATTTTTTTATTACAAATTTTTGCTTTTGTCATAACCTTAAACATTTATATTAGGTCACGTCTTCATCCTTTATATATATATATTATTTTGTTAATCACATCATACCTCATTTTTTCTTTACTATAGATTCTCTGCTGATAATGACATTATGGATGAATGGTTAGAAGATATGAAAAAATGATATATATTGGAATTTTAATTTTACATTCTAATCTATTATTCTTCCATGACATTGTTGGATAACAAAAGAAGATAACATGGAAGAATTATTAATGTCATGTAAAAACATGATAGTCTCAGGTGGAAAGACATCGTAAATTATTATTGAAATTAAAATATCCTCTTAAGGCCATATTCCTTCATGATTTTCAAATAATATTTATTGAATTTACAATCGAACTATGATTGATTCTTCAATGAATCTTGTCATCCTAATATTTAAATATATTGATGTAGTTAACATTAATAAATAGTGATAAATAATGGTACATATTTAAGAAAAGAAAAAAAAGCATAATATGTCTTTGATTATATATTTATTAAATGGGATGACAGATATTCATATACATAATAGAAATTGTAGTTTTTATTTTTGTTTTCATTTATCTAGTTATTTATTTATTTATTCATAATTAATATTGCAATAATTTCATTTTTCTTATTTTGTATAATATTATATACAGTTTCTAAAATTACGATCGCGTGTTTTTTAAGCGAGGAAACGGGCGAACTGATCTAACGAATGTAAGATAATAAATACAGAGAAAAAGGGAAGAATTTTGAATAAAAATAAAATACATCGACGAGAATAATAAAATATAATTAAGGTAACGTATCCATAATTTGTTAAAAACTTCGATCATTCTCTTAATGAAATTACCAATGAGAATTATAATATTCACACAATAAATCAAATATCAATCACTTAAATCGTTAGAAAAATCCTCATTGTACCAAAATGCATCATTGTTCACAATACTCTTTTATTCATAATATTATAAAGATAAGAAAAAAAAATAACCGATTGAAATTTATTCTATTGAACAGGTGCAAAGTGTTATTATCGGAGGTTGGTAAGATGCAGGTGTTCAAATTCACCACAAGAGGGGGGATAAACTTCTATTGATCGATCTAAATATCTCTGAATAATTGGGAGGTAAATTTTCAATCGATGACCACGCAAATAAAAATAAATATATTGCGTCCAAAACTTAACAAGAAAAATACAAAAAAAAACAAAACGAGAGAGAGAGAGGGAGAGAGAGGGAGAGAGAGAGAGAGAGAGAGAGAGAGAGAGAGAGAGAGAGAGAGAGTGTGTGAAAACGATTATTGGATCGAAAATAGATAAGATTAAAGATCGTGAACGACAATTAAAACGTGAATGCAAAAAGAAAATATTCAAACCGATAGGAATGTCAACCGTCGGCATAAAATCGGGCTATCATTCTATTTGTAATTCTCATACGTTCGATTCGTTAGAACATTCGGTTAGTTCCGTTCGAATAACTACACACGTGAAAGTTCAAAGTGACGACGATTTTATAGGCTCGGTGGTATAGGCTCTCGTGTCAACTCGACTTGACGAGCTCGGCTCGACTCGGAATCCCATCGTTCGCGCGGGCTCCCGCCGGCTCGTGGTCAACGCTCGAGGCTTAGTTTGCGTCCGGCATTGAGTTCGGACGGTCTTATTATTGGTTATCCGTTATATTTTTGTCGTTCCTTTCAAGAAATATCGTTGCCCTAGTCCTCCCACGAGGCGTTCGTGAAACCCGCGTGGCTTAGGCCAATAGGCTGTATATGTAATAACATATCACATTTTACCGACAATAACGATCCAGTGCTACGATTTTCGACGAACTGCTAACAACTGGTAACGTAACTATTTTTATGTTTTTTTTTCTTTCTTTTCCTTCCTTCTTTCTTTCTTTTTTTTCCTCCTCCTCCTTTCTTTTCTCTTCACTTTACTTCTCTTTTCTGCTTCTTCTTCTCTTCTTCTTTTGCTTCTTTTTCTCTTCTTCTTCTTCTTCTTCTTCTTCTATCTATCTATCTATCTATCTATCTATCTATCTCTCTTCCTCTTCCTTTCAACTTTACCAACCGTTATCGCCTATAGTGATAGTTTCAAAAAATCTTCGTTCATTTTTTTCTTTTCAAACGTGTCCCTAAGGATAAATAAGATCAATAGATTATATCCACGAACATATGAATTTCCAGTGGCGGCATTTCGGCGACGCACTTTTCAATGATGAATCATCGTCCATCATCATCATTTCACATACCCTGCTTTATCGCTTAAGTGACAGAGTTGACAAAGATTAGGATAGATCTATGTTGGCGCTTGCTCGAGGATATTCGAACGATTTACTTTTGCTGTGTACTACTCTAAACAAAAATCTAAAAAAAAAATTGCCATTGATTTAGGAAGACTCAGCTTTTTCGTAATATATTCCACATTTGATATTCCGTTTTTTTTTTTATTTATTTTTCGGTCTAATCTCCTCCATATTGTTCGTTTGTTTATGAAGACAGATTAGATATTATATCGTTTTACTTTGTTTCTTTGTAAGTATACCACGTGTTTTTATGTAATTTAGAACCATTTTCCCCATGACATTGAAAATTAACTCAAAATTGACAAGAAAGGAAATATTGATGTTTCTTGAAGGATATTTCGATATAACGATAAACGATATTGTTATTCATTCTTATCAACTTTTAATTATATTACTAAACTCATGTTTTATTCGTTTTTTTTTCTTTTTTTTCTATCATTATCACGCGAAGAACATCGAAATGATAAAGCTTGTATATAATACTTATGCTATTTTAACGCGATTTCGAAATTGAATTAATCAAAATCAACTAAATGTGCTAAATAATTAACTTTTTTCATGAAATCTTTTTTTAATGATCTCATTGAATTTTCATATGTTTTTACTACATGTCTTATTATTATTCGTACATAAATCATTGTCACTTTCGAATTTCGAACAATATGTAGAAAATACGATGGACAATATACTAATAAAAAAGGTTAACTGATCCCTCAAGAAGAGTCGCCGATATTTCATTCGCGTGACCTGCTCGATTCGAACATCAATTAATGTCAGGGTTGAAATCCGGTTAATGTAACGACAATATTATAAAACTACACGCTAATACAAATAAAGTTATTCATTTGATAATTATTTACATATATAAGATATATCAAAGCGTGTATGATTAGTTTCTATATTGCCACATATATATATAGGCTACATTATTCAACAACGATCTACTTCAAAAAGTTTTCTACTACGTTGTTCAAAAGCAACAGTTCATATTCCTTTGAGACAAAATTTGAAAATGAAATAGTTGGATTTCTTCATTTTTTCTTTTTTTTTTTTGCTTCTGTTCCTTTTTAATTTGCAGATTTCCATCATTACGTAAGTCGTATATTGATGAAAGTTGATATAATTGACGGATGAAATCTGTCCGGCACGTTCGAAATATTCGATGAAAAGTTGGTATCTTTCGTATATCGTATGACTTGTATATAATCCATCTAACATCAACAATAAGAGTTCTCTTTTATTCTTTGGTTTCCATTTGCTTTCACCGGTACAATTTACGAACGAATCGAAAAACAAAAGCGCCTTTGTAACCCTAATAACGTGTACCAAGTACGACCTTTTATTCCCTCAACTACGAGGCTCTATTTTATAAGATCGTAAAGGTTTAGATTGATATGATCAGGATACACCGTGTGATCCTATGTGATCAGGATACATTGAATATATTCTGTATGTATGTTTATTTTATATCTATACACTCTTATCTCTTCGGTAATGATCGATTTTTTAAACATTCAAAATTCGCGCCCACCCATTTGAATTTCACTTGCTTTGACTGACGTAGTTAATAGCAATATAGGAAGATACGCGAGAAGAGCAATTGCAGTATGTAAAACGGCTGGATCGTTACGATGAAACCGCATTCGAAATATAAATACGGCTGGCTCAACATGTAAGATGCCATTGAACTAAATGCGTATGGTAATACTAGAAGGAAGCGTTATCTTTGTTATTGCTAATAATCAATTTTGTTGGATGAACAGGCGCTTTATACAATTAGCCGTAATTCGCTTACAAATAATCATGGCCCGGTCCTATGATATATTCTATAATTAAACGAAATTAATTCAACATTTAATATTAAGTTTAATTAGGTAATTTATTCGTAATCAAGTTAACCAATCGATTTGTATCTATATATATCAGCATCAGAAAATAACAAAATTTTGTATACATCGATCAGCAAGATTATTGAATAATTAGCTCAGAGAGACGACGAGTTCAGAGACGCAAATGTGCCGATAGTATTATCACACTCATGTGTTTTTTTATTATATTACTCGTTAAGGCGTTTTTCATGTTTTTTTTTTTTTATCCTTTTTCTCATATGAAATTATCATATTAAGTAACACGGAATTGTTATCAAATTCAGACGTAGCTTGCATAAAATATGGCAGCATGACAAAATTTTTCATACATTTGACTTAGTCGAGATTTACATACATATCTACCGATATATATATATATATATATATATATATATATATATATATATATATCTTTTGAAATCATAGAGCAGCGACCAGTTGGTATGTTCAATTCACCGCAGTCAATTCTTCGTTGTTGATTTTGAGATGATGCAAGAACGGTCTACCTGTTGCGTTACTACTACGGTAATACAATACATACTTTCGATTTAACGAGATAAAATATATTCGTTAATATTTTAAACGAAATAACTTTATAAAAATATATATGTTTTTCTTTCTTTTTATTTTTAAGTAAAACGAGCTATAGATATAAGTATAATTCGAAGACATTTTTATTTGTGTTACAGATCGACGAAATTCCAGATCGTCGTTAACAAAAACAATAATAATGACAGTTACCGATAATGTTCAAAATAAACGTGACGCTACTCCTTACGTTTTAAGTAATACCACTGTGCAACAAGAATATGGCCAGATTAAACAAAAAGATTTATCGAACACGAAAGAGTCATCGGAAGCTACGAATATTAATGAAAATTCGAATGAATTCGCTAAGACTTGCCCCGAGACGAAACTTATTTTTTCGGAGACAGAACAAAAATTAACGAGATCTAACGATTTTAAATCGAAGAAGATCGATAATATCGAAAATGAGGAACCACTTATGAAAATTGACAGACAAGAAGATCCGGAAGCTAGCGATGTTAATCTTAATATACCACCTGACGGTGGTCTCAGAGCTTGGATGATCATGATTGGAAGTTTCTTTATCAATGGTGTTTTATTTAGCGTAATCAACACGTACTCTATGATCTACCTCGAACTACAAAAGAAATTATTGGAAGCTGGAGAAACAGAGGTGTCCTCTAAAGCGTGTAAGATCATTATGAGATTTTTATTGTTCTAGTATAATTATTTTTAAGAATTTACGATTTATCGTTCAAATTCTCTCTCTCTCTCTCTCTCTCTCTCTCTCTCTCTCTCTCTCCCTCTCCCTCCCCCCCCCCTCTCTCTCTTTCTACTTTGTATATATTCCATCTAATCGTTACGTTAAAGTCTGGTAAAAGCATTACGGTTCAACGATCGACACTATCAAATTATTTTTAACATTTTCTTGTTCCTCCTCCGATAACGTTCTATCGAATGCCCCTTCGGATAATTTTCTTCGACGATAAATCACTCACTTCTCCACTCAAACACCTTTTTATTTCCATGTTCTTAGCGTTGTACTGTATTATTGTCAACATACATACTGTCTGTCGTTAACGATAATCGTTTTTTAAGAATGATTCTTAGGATTCTAACAAGCTTGAAAGTCCAACAAATTAAAAGACCAGCGAATGTTTTCAACATAATTCCGATAAAGCGTCCCTATTGTTTGGCAAAACGGTTTGAGAATAAATACTGATAAAATATGCCAAAGATCAATCAAATAACTTTTTCCCTTTTTTTGTTTTTATTACATTAAACGTTTCTCAAAACAGTGTTTAATCAACATATCAATAAAATCGTTGACGAGATCAATCCTTTTTACAGTTGATGTCCCAGATAGTATGCATCTAAATTAACAGTCAATTATAGTTTGATTAATCATAGTAATCATAGTTAATCATTACAATTCAATGCTAGCTTCTTCGTATCTCATAACTGATCTGACCTGAATCTTTATGAAAACTTAACTAGCAATCGTCACAAGACAATTAGTCAATTAGAAATATTTTTTCATTTCGATGATAACAATCATGACGAAAACGAACGATACTCTTACAGACAGATCTATGTTTATTGTGTGTGTGTGTGTGTGTGTGTGTGTGTGTGTGTGTGTGTGTGTGTGTACACACGAAGTGTGAAAGTATCTATATATTTTGCTCGGTCCAGATATTGCAGTCCTGTAAGTTGAATAGAGATCCGCGAATTGAATAAGAAAAGGATAGAGCTCGTTTCGACCAATCAGAACATAATATTGACACGTTCCTACTGTGCGCATGTGAACACTTTAGGTTTGCTTCATTCACTTGGTACATTTAACTCATCATTATAAAAATGAAAGTTGGAAGATAATTTTAAAACATTTTGTGGATACGTTTTTTTTTATATTAAACAGCTCTAGTTGGATCATTGACAATCGGTACAACATTTTTCTTATCGCCAATCGCTGGTATCCTCACCGATAAAATCGGTATTCAGATGACAACATTTTTGGGAGGTGCAATAGCGTCGAGTGGTATGCTTCTTTCTTCGATGCTCTCCGATAAGGTAACTTTTTTTATTAGGATAAATTTTATTCGAATGAAAAATTGTATTACATTCGAACTTAATTCTGAAAAATCTGTGGTCGTTTGTTCTAGGTAGAATTATTGTATTTAACCTACGGGGTGATGTACGGACTCGGTGCGAGTCTTGCTTATACACCGAGCTTAGTGATCTTAGGACATTATTTTAAAAAATATCTGGGATTGGTAAATGGCATCGTCACGGCTGGAAGTTCCATATTTACGACGCTTATACCATATCTAATGGAAACTCTTCTTCGAAATTTCGGATTAGAAGGAACATTTCGGAGTTTGGCGGTTTTGACCGCAGTTGTCATGCTTTGCGCGCTACTTTTCAAACCGATACCACGTGAGTAGAGTTATAACAGAGTTGGAATAATTTTGTGAAATAAAAAAAAAATCATGATAAAAATACATTTTCCAGTTAATAAACCACCGCGATGTCAATCGCCAAAGAAAACGAATTTTAGGCATCGTTTAAAGGAAGTTATTAATTTATCGATTTGGAAAAAAAAACGATACGTTGTATGGGCCGTCTCTATTCCTCTTGCCTTGTTCGGGTAATTGTGCAACTATTAATAATAGTAAATGATATTAGATAATTATTTAAGATATCGAAACACATTCCTAATGCTTCATATATTTTTCAGATATTTTGTACCGTACGTACATATCGGAAAATTCGTAGCAACCACATTTAAAGATTCAGATGGAAAATTGCCGGTCATGTGTATTGGTATAACTTCTGGAATAGGTCGATTAATATTTGGTTATATTGCTGATTTGCCTAAAGTAAATAGAATATTACTGCAACAGGTATAATATTTTACCATCGTTGTACCATAAATAATATCTATATACATAGATGAAAGGTAGCAATGACGAAACAATTTCTATTTATTTAGATATCATTTCTAAGCATTGGTATGCTTACGATGTTACTTACCGTAACACCATCTTTTACTATTTTACTACTAATTTCTTTGAGTATGGGATTATTCGACGGATGTTTTATATCGCTATTAGGTCCAATTGCTTTTGACATTTGTGGCCGCGAGGGTGCAACTCAAGCAATTGGATTTTTATTAGGAATGTGTTCCATACCTTTGACGGTAGGACCACCAATCGCTGGTCTTATATACGATCATACCGGTAAATTAATGGACTTATTATTAATCACGCGCGCGCGCGCACACACACATACACACACACACACACAACTAGCATATTAACGCGTTTTATTTTGTTATACAGGTTCTTACGATTTGCCTTTCTTATTGGCTGGAGTACCACCAATAATTGGGGCATTAACTATGTTTTTAATAAAATGTGTTAAGGAAACAGATACTGAAAATGATGCTGATTCAATTACCGAAGAACCAACGGCAAAATCAACTTGCCAAAATGGTCGGTAAAACAGGTATTCATGTATTATCAAATCAGCGGTATTCGACGTAACAAGTAATAAGGCAATTTATGGATATATTATTTTGTGCAATAATATAGCATTTCTCTGTTGCTTATCAAAACTCTCGCTTATAAAAAATAGTTTAATAATTTTTAAAAAGCTGGCATATGTAAAAAGTAATTAAACACAAATGTTTTCAATAGAAAAAATAGGAGTAACGTCAATTAATCGTTAACACGTAATATAAGCGTAATGCAAATTTTAAGTCAATTAGTTCCATTTCAAATTTGAAAAATTTATATAATTACTCAGAATATTATCGGCTTACAATTCATGTATCTTGACAATAACTGTGATAGATGTATCGTCAATATTTCTGGATTTATATCATCCACATAAATTATGAAAACACATGCATACAATATGCTGCCCTTCAATTATGTTTATTTATTATATTGTATCAGATTGTTTGTTTATTTGTTAATTTAATTAGTTAATTAATAATTAGTTATCGTAGTTTATTTATAATTAGAAATTTGTGCACAGTATTTTGTTGATCTTAACTGAAGGATTTTAGCATAGCATACACTGTTGCTTCAAAAAGTAATATTACATCATTTAAAGGCACTATAATTTTGTAATATAGAAACCTAGCATTGTTTTAATCAAAGTAACAATATGAAAATAATTAACATGTGAAAATTAAATGCATGAAATATTTCATAGACAGCTACTTCTATTTGCCATTATTGACAAATATCTTGCACTTGAAATACGAATATATATTTTTTTATTTTTGTTTTCTTATATCATATTGAACCAAAAGTGTATGCATTTATATTCCAATAGGCTTTTATTATCAATAGGGAAGACAAAGGCTATACTTCTATCATCATATTTTATAACTACACCACCTGATTGCGGACTACATAAAGATAAAACAAGGATAAAGAAGTGTTCATACGTACAAACTAAATACGGATCTAAAGGAATGTTCACTATCAAATGTAATAACAGTGGCAGCAATGGTGGTTATTTGCAGAATGCAAGATATTCAGAAAGTACACCCTTATTATGTGACAAAAATCAAATTTTATGGTCAAGACCATCTTTGTTACAACGTACAGAGCAATCATCGATGCTTCTTACACTGTAATAGTAACATAATAGTGAATCATTGTATTGATTACATAAAAAATGTCACACGGATATTTTACTTTATTTTTGCACTGTTATTTGACAGATTGGATATATCAATCATAAATTTAACTGATGATTGATAATTGATTTTGAGCATTAATTGTAATTGTCAGATTATAACAAAATCTATTGCATGTAAAAATAATGATTTCATAATTGAATATTTAACATTGATACTAATTTGTAAAAAATATAGTGTAGTAGATACTACGAATATTACTATTATCCTTTGATTTAAATTATTTCATGCCATTTCAGTTATAATTGTAATAATACAAAATAATGATGAAAATAAGCTTAAACTTTCTAATTGAAGTACAGTTATATTTTGATAAAAAAAATTTTATAGAACGTTATATGATGTTTATTATAATGATGACAATAGAATGTATGTATAACAGCCTACATATTATTTTTGTTATCACTTGAATGGTTGTTTACTTAATGTTGTATGTCTGAATATAATTGTATAATAAATATGTTATATCATTGCTATTTTTTTTACAAGTAATTAATATATTCGAGGTAACAACATTGAGTAACCAACTTCAATGTACTACTCTCATAATCATTCATTTCATTCATTCATCTCATAATCAAATTATATCATACAAATATAAAAAAAAAATGATCTATCAATTTGTATATGATGCAGCTCGATTTGATTTACAAATAAAAAATATCCTATTTAACATTGTTTTATAATATTTCTTTTTGCTGTGGAAAATTATAATATGCTATTTTATTATATATTATTTATTTATGGAAAAAAGTCAAAGAATGAATCAATAGCATTGGTAAAGTAATTTTCTATAAAAGAATGTATGAGTTTATATAATTCCCATTATCTCCGTCACAGATGAATCAAATGACCTAAACAATATAATTTACGTATATATATTATTACTAAAAAATTAAAAATTTAATGTTATGCAATTAAATTTAAACAAAAATATTTAAATATGAATAATCTTACTTAGAATTGATTGAACTGCCTGGCACATAAAATGGATTACAAACTGCATTGGAATAGGCAGTATGTAGTTTTTTAAATATCTGTAAATACATTCAAAATAATTTTACATTTTTTACAAATATATAAATAATCTTACATTCTTACAAAGACTTTTGGAATTATTACCATCTTTACTTCATTATCTCGAAATGATATATTAGATGATTGTAATACTATCACAAATTTAATTTTTGTATTCGTAGCGTAACCATAGCTAGAACAAAATTTTTTATTACTAATGATTTATTCGATTCAATATATTAAGATTAAAATTAAATACATACATTTTAAATTCTTCTGTGGTAAGTAACAAGCCTAAATATAAATCACGAATATCAACTGCTGTCTTGTTTCCTATGTTTAACTTTTCTTCTATAATATCAATAGATGTATGCACTTTGTAATGAAATTGCAATGCAAGAGCTTCGTCTGCACATTTGATATACTTGGGAGAATTCTACAGATATAAAAAAAAAAATATGTTACAGAAGTCTTCATAAAATCAAACTATATAGAAAATAGAGAAATCCTCAAAATATAATAAATATTTGATCAATTAATTTCTATACAAGGAGAAAATATTTCATAAAAATACTATTCTTGTATAACCTATAAATCCAAAGAAAACGAATACTCGCATCTTTTCCAATAACAGCCACACATACAGCCATGGTAATAAATATTATAATACCAAAAGTATTCGATTTTATGTAAATAATATAGAAAGTAATAATATCGAATTTTATACAAAGCTATAAGGGTCGAATGTTTACACGTTCTCACAAATGTACGATACGCTTCTCACAAATGTACGATACGCTTCTCACTCTTCGACTGAATAACAAATATGTAACACGAATCTATATATATTCTTTACGAGAAAAATATTACTACTTCATATTATTATTTAATTATAAATTTTTAAAAATTTCCTATGCATTGTCGCGCATATTGATGTCAGATGTTTACTTTGCAGAATTGTAATTGATTGTAACATATATGTACACATACGGGCGCACGTACACATGCAAATATTTTCTTTTCTATGTAGCTATCAAACATCTGCGCAATCTTTAATTGGAGCGATGTTTACGTCTATAGATACTAACTAAATATATACATTTACATAACGATCTCTTAAATATATTTGAGAAGATATTCTAATTTTTCAATGTACACATCATATACAATTGAAATGAGGTTAAAATAAATTTAATTCCACAACAATTTAATTAACCACCATGTATATCAAATTATATTATAAAATGGTATTTACAAATAACAAATATATTATACATATATACATAATGAATAAGAATATAATATAATACAAAATTATACTTTGTTTTAATCCACTTTTTTAAATTATTTATATCTATTTTTTAACGTTCTGTATTTGCGCAGCATATATAAAGCTTCCAATTCTTTTATAACATAGTTTCCATGTTCTATCATTTTATCAATTTGCTCAGGATTACATTCTTCTTTATTCTTATTAAATGCTTTTCTTAACCTTGTTCTAAAATATTCATAACCTTTTGGATAATCATGTCCCATATACAAAAGCTATAATAAAGAAGAAAAATAAATATTTTTGAATAATTATGAAGATATATATATAAGAATTTAAACAATAATTCAAAGAATGTCTTACCGTTTTATACAATTGTATCACTTTACTTCTTTGAGACATAATAGTTTTATAGCTTATAAGTTGCGTCTTACCAATTTATTATCAAATCTCTCGAATATATTATTTAATCATATTATCAGAACTTTTGCACCATTTTGCACGATGCATTAACAGAAAACTTTTATAAGGGAATATTCTTTGATTGAATAGTATCTTGCAAAAAATAATCGATTATGTCTTCTTTACCGACCTACTAATGAACTTTTCTCCGTCGATAAATATGTAGTTTATGAAAACTATTTTGTATTACTTGACGAGATACCACGTATGTCTTTAAAATTTATTTATTACAGTATAGATATTTCAATAATTGATGAATAAAATGAACATACCAATAGAAGAGAGTAACATACAGCAAATGCTCGATAAGCTGTCAGAAAATGAGGTTGGCATATTCTAAATTATAATAAAACAATATATTTAATATAAAGTCAAAATTCAAAAAAATTTATTACAGATAATTGTGAAAGAGAAATTAGACAATTTATTGTCTAGACATTGCTACGTAGAATCGAAATTACAAAATATAAATAAAGTATTACCTAAGGTTGTTTTTATTCGTGGCGAAGCAGACAAGTTTCGGAATATGATTATACATACAAATGAATTGGCTGAAAATGTAAGCTCTAAAGTACGACAGCTTGATTTAGCAAGAGTAAGTAGACAGAGCTAACTAATGTTATGATTAGAGTTATTAAAGGAAATGTTTCTAAAGAACAATAAAAAAATTATATTTATAGAGCAGAGTATATGAATGTCAAAGAAGAGTTAATGATATATTAGATCTACAATTATGTAGTGAAGGTGTTGCAACAGCTTTACAAAATGAAGATTATGAACAAGGTGCTGCTCATGTCCATCGGTATCTATCAATGGATCAACAATTGCTTGAAAGAACTGCAGAAGATGTATCAGGGGATCCTAGTACTATTAGTAGCTCTCTTTTTACATTGCAACAAGCAGCTGTACAACTGAGAACAGTAGTTACCCATAAATTCGATGAAGCTGTTAAATCTGAAGATTTAGCATCTGTTGAAAGATTCTTTAAAATATTTCCATTATTAGGAATGCATTTAGAAGGCTTAAAAAAGTTTTGTAGTTATTTATGTTCCAAGGTAATTTCTTTACTCTATATAACTATATGAATGCTTATATTCATAGAGATATTTTACATTCGCCAGCTTCACGATACAGCACAAAAGAATTTGAAAGCTGCTTTAGAGATAAAAAGTAATGATAAACGAGCATCCGTTATATTCGCGGATACTATGACCTTATTATTTGAAGGAATCGCTAGAATTGTAGAGGTACATCAACCTATAATAGAGACATATTATGGACCTGGGAGACTTCTAATGACTGTGTCTATATTACAAAAAGAATGTGATAGGTAAAATTAAAATAAACTAAAAGAGATCATTTTTTTGTCAAATAAATTAATATCTATATATTATTATATAGGCAAGTTAAAAAAATTGTTGCAGAATTTATGAAGCATAGAAGTATATCTAAGAAAGTACAAATGATAAATGACTATGCAAGAAAACCAAATTCAGAAAGAACTGATCCTAAAGAACTTGATCTCTTATTAGGTGAAATCACTATAATGCATTCAAGAGCAGAGCTATATATTCGCTTTTTAAGACGAAGAGTCAAAGTGAGTATTTTGAGCTAATATAAATAAAATTATAAATATTTAATTTTTCTTACTTTATAGAATGACATAGAAATTAGTACCACCAATAATGTACAATGTACAGACCTATTAAATGAATTTGAAAGGAATATTTGCAATTCTGAGTTAGCTCATAATATGCAAGAACTTATAGGTGCTTATCTTGCTTTAGAAAGATATTTTTTGGAAGAGAGTGTTAATAAAGCTGTTGGTATGGATACATTAGAGCAAGATCAACAAATATCTAGTATGGTAGATGATGTTTTCTTCATAGTACAAAAATGTATAAGGTAATGCTTACTTTTATAATCTAAAAGTCAATGATGGATAAATGAACTATAATATCAATTTTTATTACGTTCTCAGACGTTCTATATCAAGTTGGAGTATAGATGGTGTATGTGCTGTTATCAATATAGCTTGTGATATATTGGAAGGAGAATTTGCTAACAGATTAAGAAATAGATTGCGCCAAGGATACCCAGCAGGATACTTGGATTTAACACAAGCATATAGTGCTTTGCAAACAAGTATACAACATGGACGTTTACAAACATCAGACACTGAACTTGCCCGTCTTATGTTTTTGGTAAGAAAAATAATACTTGAATTATTATATAGTTACATAATTCTAATAATATTTAAGCTTATATTAATTACTACTTATTACTTCAGGCATATTTAAACAATACAGATGTTAGTATTGAATATGTTGAAACATTATGCAAAACTCTGAGTGCAGAAATAGATGCAACCTTTCCTAATATGGCAGAAAAAGATAGAGGAAAAATAGATAGTTGCCTTTCTGGTTTGAAAGGAGTAACTTCTATTTTAAGGGCTATTACTGATTATGGGTTAGAACAATTGCGTGTAAGTGCTGTAAAGCCTAGAGTAACACCTTGGGTAGATGCTTTTTCTTCCATAGATCATCATATTAATGAGGTTGGTACAAAATAAAGATATATTATCGAAACTGTCTTTATTTACATATAAGGCCATAGTATTAATAGAATTATTTAATATTGTAAAAAATAATGACTATAATTTTAGGATGAATTATTAAGATATGAAACGGATGAACCTTTTGTACAAATTTTAGTAACAAATTTAGAAGGTTTACTTCAAGGTTTTAAGGGTCATTTAACAACATCAAATTATGATGCTCTTATTGGTATTTTGACTAAAGAAGTTACAGCACGTTTGGAAAAAGTTGTTCTGAAATCAACTTTCAATAGAGTATGTGCTTGTTTAATATAATTTATGTATACTATTCACCTAAATATATTTACATATATTAATAGAGTTTATATATTTATTGTTTCAGGCTGGTGGACTTATTTTAGATAAAGAAATTAGATCATTAGCTAGTTATTTAGCAGCAGCAACATCATGGTCTGTACGAGATAAATTTGCACGTTTAACTCAAATAGCTACTATATTGAGTATAGAAAAAGTTGAGGAATTGGCAGATTACTGTGGTGCAGATGCAATAGCATGGAGACTAACTACTGCAGAAGTTAGACATATTGCATCTCTTAGAATAGATCTTAAGCCTGAAGACATTAAAAGATTTAAAATTTAGTTTTTATTATATTTTTATTTTAAAACAGTACTCTTTTAATTCCCTATGAATAAGGGGAAGACTTCACTGCTGCGTAAATTTTAAATTACTCATTTATATAATATAATATTTATCACTGTTAAAATCTTTTTCTTTTTTTTTTTTTTTTTTTTTTTTTTTTTTTAATTTTTAGCATAAAAACTGATATTTATATGGTAATAATAAAATACTGTTTGTATATATACATCTTAATATAAGCAAAATACAATTCTAATTATGTACAATGTTAAATTTCTTATATTGCTAGCAAGGTTATCTCTACAATCAAAGTTTGAAGAACTACAAACTTTGTAAGAATTGATCAATATTCAATTTAATACAATTTTATCACAATGTAAAAGACTTGAATATTAATATTTAAGCATCACATTGTTTAAATATTGCTCTCAGTTTATGTAATATAGTACAAAATATTAATCTTGTATCAAATTGTGTGTAAGGTAAAAAAGTAAGTCAAAGTAATCTGTAAGATTTTTACATTTTCAATTTTTCTTCCTGAGCTACAAGCTGATTTTTTATTTTTTGCAGTAGTTCTTTCTTTACGGAATCAGGTACAAGTGTTCTTGCTTTACTTGTAACCATAGAAAGTAATGTATCATAAGTTATATCGTGACCATGTTCTTTTATTATTTCTTTGCAGATTAATTTAACCTGATCTCTCCATCCACATTCCACCAATCGTCGTCTTAAAAGCTCTTTCAATCTAAAATCAATTCAATTAGTCGTATAAACTTTAATTTCTTTTTCTTCGATTTAATAAATTTACATTATATCTTCATATATTTTTTTAGGAGTGTTGATATAAATAAAGCATACTATTTAAGGTTAAAATGGCACTAACTCCTCGTTGTTTTATACTAAAGATATTTACTAAATATTAGTTGTTGATAAACATATCTTCTATTTAAATATTTAAAAAAATTTTCAATTAATTTCTACTTGCCCGTCACGATCGCCAACCATGACTAATCTTTGATGCGGAGCAGTCTTCATTAATGATTGAAATTTATTATTATTCCTTAAATACTTTTGTATATTTTATATACAACGTTTAAATTAGCTCGAATGTTATTCTGTCGTATAACAAAATCGAACCTAATCGAACCTGATTGAATCTGACCGAGCATGATGCAGCTTAGTTCTTCCTTAAGACGCTGCGTGGCGTTAGTGATTCGATGAGTAATTAAATCGAATTTAAAAACGGACGCACGACGACTTGAATCAATGGATAGTTTAATTAAATTATATATAAATTCAAAATGCTAATAACATAAAATTCGATCTTTTAGGTGACTCTCTCCATTTCATATTTTTAATTTATTCTTTTGTTTTTCAGATTCTTCATGCAGCTTTTCCAATTCTTCGATTAACTTATGTCTTTTTATTGTATCATTTTCAATTCTTATGAATAATTCAGACCCGTGAAAAGCAATACGTTTAAAATCTCGACGATCAAAACGCAAAAGTTCACAAATTTCCAAAGCTACAACAGATTCAGCTCTTTGCTTTTGAGAATTAATTAAAACTTCTGCACCAAAATGATCGCCATTTTCAAGATGGCAGATCTGAGTAAATGAATACAAAATGTTATTACATGTATGATAATATTATAATTAATTATTATTACTTGCTAATTAAATTAATAATATTATCAATAGTAATTGACTTATACGATCTACTTGTAATTAATTAATTATTAATACTCACTTCTTTACCACAAAAAGTAATTAATGCAACTGTTCCACTGGCTATGAAGTACATGCAATCACCTTCTTCACGACATTTATAAATGACATCGTTTTCCATATAAATAACTGGTTTTAAAACCACTGTGAAAAGAATCAAAATATTAATTAAAATTCTTAATCTCCCCCTTTATTTAAAAAATGTTAATATTTTATTTAATGTAAATATTACTAATCAAATGTCCAAGTACTGTTGGTGATAAATTATGAAGAATTTTTGCAGTTTCTAATAAACCACGTCTACTATGTATTATAATTTCTTGATTAAGATGATCTAAAAAATATATATCACGATTCATATTATGTATAATAATTTATAACTGAAAATTATATTTCTATAAACTGACTGGAAAGAGTATTTGATATAACTTGCTCTTTAAAAAAGTTGCCTCTAAATTTATACTTGTAATAAGCAAGAAGTTTATCTTGAAGATGTTTTGGAAGATTTTTTTCTCGTATGTAATTTTTTACTTCATGTATAATTTGAGAATATTTTAGTTCTGATTCCATCGATGATTCTATTAATTGCAGGATTATCACTATTGTTGATAATATATTGAACTAATTAATTATAATTAAAAATATGTTATATTAAAAAGAGTTATTATACTTTCCAATTATGTAAATCAAATAGCCTTTTCCAAAAATAAGTAATATACAGTGAGCAATCTTATCTAAAGTTCCAAATGAGTGGAATTCAACAAAACTAAATCCAATTAAATGACTTAAACCAATATGCAAAGATTCTATATAAATTATCCAATCAGACTGTTTATATAATTCTGTGTGTATTAAATATGTTCCAGAGTTCTAAAAATCATTAACGTTATAATCATAATAACTGTGTAATGATAGTAGAAATCTCCATACCTCTATGCTATCTCCTATTATATGCATCACAATATATGGAAATACATAAGAGAAACAGCTGCTCCAATGAAAAATTAACAAAGTCTGAATAATAAGCCAAATAATCATTCTTTGAGCGTGAGAACTTCCAAAAGTCTTATAAATTAATATATAATTCCTTTCACATTATATAAGTGAATTTGAAACCATTGTTATCTCATTGATACTTACAATATTAAGTTGTCTAACATAACGATGCAGTGTACCTAATCTTGTAATTTTTAATATAGGCAAAATCTCAAGTAAAAGAAATATATAATTTGAATTTGGGCCAGGTGGTAATATACGTTGTTTGTAAAACCAAGTATAAGGAATAGAGGAAACAAGGTCTATGAAAAAATATGTTTTTACGTAATGCCTTAAACACAAATCATATTATTAAATGTATTTAAAATTTTCTGTAGGTCGCAAACATTTCTTTAAAGAATGTTTAAAAAAATTACCGTATTATTAAACAAGGATCCAGAAATATTTTATGACTATCAGTTGATACATATCCAGTTATAAAATTAAGAATTATATCAATTATACAAATTACATAGGCAGGATAAATAATTGTCAATAATTCAGGATCTGCGTTTTTAGCTATTCTACGAAATGTTATGATATATGGTAAGATGACAAAAATATAAAGATATGTTATTATCATCAGGAGTTCCCAGAAAAATCTGAAAGATTATATGTTACGTAATGTAATTACTATACATTCCTTTTTGATAATACCTTAAAATACTATATGGATGTATAATCCACCAATACGATGAACGACCATGCCTTCTTTTTTCAAAAGCTATAGCAGCACGACTACGTAGAAAAAAACGTATCAGCGGATGTTTGGCGTGTACCAAAATCAATTTTTGATAAAGTCGTTTCCAACGAGCAAAAATATTTGCATTAGGTGGTAACTTTTGTAAATTGCTATCAGAGATTTGTGGTAATTTACAAATATGTACACTTAATTGTCTCTTAAACATTTCTAAATTTATAGGTTCGTGTGTGAATTTTAATTAAATTCGTTATATTTTATGAGTTTCTATAAAACAATAGAAAGTTTATATTTATTTTTATTGTTCTCATTATACAATTACATACAGTAAATGAATAAGTAGAGTACAAATAAGTATAATCAAATTTAAAAATTATCATGCACTGAGATTAGTAAAATTTTTGTATATATTCATATAAAGAATACAATACTCTAGGGTCTTTTTAAGACTCAGAAAATAATACTATAACAGTAGAATTTTTGTATAAACTATGATATATTTAAAATAATCTATATTTCATTTATTTTTTCAATTAAAGATCTTAGTTTAACATATATAAATTTTTAAATATTGAGCAAACAATGAATATATAATAATCGCCACGTTACTGTTTACAAAATTATAGTAATAAGTATAGCCCAAATTAATTACTTATTACTTTATATTTAACAGTGATCTATATTAAGTAATATAAAAGAACATCTATCAACTTAGTCAGATAGGTTACGCATTTTCATTTGCAGTTCAAATCGCCTATTTGTTCTTACACCTTTTAATAGTACCCTGTTTTCTTCTCGTTTTTCTTTTCTACAAATATATATGTATATAATTAGTATTTATTACATATCAAAAAGATGACAATAATTTAAGGATTTATTACTTACTGCCGATTTGTTTGTTGTTTTCTTAAAATAATATTGGTAGCGTCAGCTTTTCTTATCTTAAAACCAAATTTATTGTAGCCATCACGATTTGCGTTTGTTGGTTTCTTTATATCTTTTGTATCTAATCTCGAAACATTGAATATTTCTGTGAACAATAAAAGCATAATTAATTCATAAACATTTTAATATATTATATTATATGATTTTATTAAATAACTTCAATATTGATCGTTACTTAATGCTTCATGTTGCTTCATCAGGCGATTCTTATTATCCACAAGAGATTCCATTTTAGAAAACAGTTTCGTGTGAATTTCAGAAAAATTTGGAATTTTTTTGACATTACGTATTTTGACATCTGCAATTAAATATAATGTTAATCATTGTATCTATATATAGAGTAGCATATAACATTAAATATTTAAATACATTGTTTTTATTTTTTAATTCAAAATTTAATTGTTTTTTAGATGTTTTACCTTTTTTTTCTTGATTTCCAATATGTTTTGTTTTATTTATTATAGAAGAAAGTGTCTTGTCCATTTTTTTACTATTGTTATGAAGTGTCCTATTAATATTAGACATAGAGCTAGATCTTCTCTTAAATTCAGAGTTTGATTTGCTTTTATTTGCAACATCATTGGACACAGAACTTGATCTCTTATGAGAAATAAGTCTTACAATTGGAGTGTTTCTAATTGTTATATTATTAATATGTTTTGTTTTGGGTGTAGAAATAGAATTACTTAGTTCAGTATTATTCATTTTTAATTCTGTTGTCTTAGATCTATTAATATGAGATTCTGAAGCAGCAAAACGAACTTTACATGCTCTTTTTATATCCCTTTTATCATTGATATCTATTTCTACTGCTCTACGTTTCCTACATTGTTGTTGTAAATGTGGAGTTTTTGGTTCAAGAAGTTCATATGTCTCATCTGCTATATTTGTTTCCTTATTATTAATAGTTATAGTGTTATTTTTGCTGTTGTTATATGATTTATTTATTTTATTGATAGAATCTAGACAAATAATGCTTTCAAACATTTTGTTATCAATAACAGGACTACTTGTCGCTTTTGGTGATACACGAAGTATATCATCATTTAAATGCGATTTAAGCTTTATTTGTGGGCTTGGTGTTAAATTTAAAGAATAAGTATTACTTAATACTTCACTGTTACTTGATAATATATTTATAGAAGGTGAATTTTTTGGAGAACTTGGATCTGTAAATAATTGTTTCTGCACATGCTTTACATCAAATGTGCTATTCATTGGATATTGATTATTCTGAGACTTTACAAATAGACCTAAGTTATCCAGTAATGGAATTTTTTCAAGTATCACCATTGGCTTTTTTGATATTATTTCTCTATTCAAAACTGATAAATTATTTACATTTGTCAAAGTTAGTTCTAAGTCACTTGCTTCACTTGATAATGACTTCTGATCCTTATTACCTTTTTTGGATCTATTAAAAACCTTTTCTGATATATCCTTATTTGGGGATTTTTTCACCTTTGTTGGAGTAAACCTTTTACCTTTTTTATTAGATAACTTCTTGTCTGATGATTTACATTTTGACTTTGTGTTTGATGATCTTAATATAATTTTTGGAGATTTTGATAATCTTGATAAATTTTCAGTAGATGTATAATTTGTCTTTAATTTGTCCTGCTTTACTTCAATATTGTTCATTGAAACATTCCTTAACATACTGTTATTCATACTCTTCCTGTTTTGTAAAGATATTCCAGAATTATTAAATTTGGTTTCAGCTTTTGAAAGTATCAGCTTTCTAGGCGTTTTTGATATTCTAAGAGGAACTTCACAATGTGTTTTTGGGGAAGTTAAATGTAAAGGTGATTTTCTTGGTGTTTTGGTTGTTCTTTGAGGTGTTAAAATTACTGAAATAGGGCTACTTTTAGGAGTGATAGTTTTATTCCGTGATATGTCACGTATGCTTTCCAGTTCGTTATTTATGTTCAAATCGATAAATGAATCATTAATTAATTCACATGATATGTTATCAATATCACTTACAGTATCATTGTACATAATACCTTTATTTGCCTTTGGCATAGAATTTTTTATCATTGTAATTTTATTAGGAGTATTACTTTTTTTTGTTTTTTCCAAGTGTGTGCTTCTCTTTGACAATTGTTTATTCAAAGATTGTTGATTTTTTAGTTGTTTATCTTTTACAATCGAAAGATTGGTTTTATTTTTCTTTTGATTTTCTACGTTCTCTTCAGCATCTTGTAAAGAGTTTGAATTTTTATTTGTCAAATTACGTACACTTGATCTTTTTCTTGTGACAATAACAGATGTATCTTTTACACGGCCTACAAATGAAAAATACGATGTTATAATATGAAAAATACATGAATAATAAAATAGCTTTTTAAATTATTAAAATTTGTAGGTAACAATAAATGTATAATTAAAAGTGGCATAATATTGTAAAGAAATTTAATTATTCAATGAAATCACAACATTTCCTAAGATAACTTTTAATATCTTGTTTCTTCATATACTGTTATAAATTTATCTTTATCAAAATAACCGCCATATTTGTATTATAGGACATGTATTGTATGACTGATGTATTATGTGATTGATTTTACTGTAACATTAAAAAGTAACTTTGTATTAATATCTTACATTTTCTTAATTTTCTCGGAGACATAATATTTATAGTATTATCTCGTGTTAGATTCACTATTTAATAGCACTCAATAGCACTTTGTATAGGTAGTCAAATTCGTAACAATTAAATTGTATTATGTAGTGGAATGCATAAACTAAACCCTGAATAGTACCGCTGAAAGGCACAAGGATTCGATTATCTGAAATCGTAGATGGCGTTAATATTCTATCAAGCGTCACTTAATAATCAAAAATTGTAGTAAAAATAAACCGTTATGGTTCTTACCTAATACCTTTGAATAACAAATATTAGCCTATCGGTACCGAATAAAACGCCAAAAAAATTTGCGCCCAATTTTTTTAGTTCATTTTTTTTCAGCAAGATGGTGTTTTATGGAAACATTAATGCCATCTATGATTTTAGTACGATATAATTGAAACTTGCTTTCTTGTCCGAGTTTGACCCCCCTGCAAGAACATGAAAAGATGGCGACATATTTAAAACGAACGTCAAAATTATTTGATATTTCATTGTTGCGGTCTTCCGCAGATGTGAATTTAAGGGATTTAATGTGTCCCGTGTGCCGCGGTATATTAATCGAGCCAGTGACACTTCCTTGTACACATAACCTTTGTTTACGGTGCTTGAAAGGAACCTTTGAACATAACAGCCTGAGTTGTCCTCTTTGCAGAGTTCGTGTAGGTTCTTGGCTTCGTACTGCTACCAAGTCTGAAACATTGGTCAACAACGCACTTTGGGAACTCATCAGGACTAAATTTCCCAAAGAGGTTGAAGACAAATATAACGGAGACGACGGAGAAATTGAATTGGACGCTGGTGGGTGACATCGCCTAACAATAAACAAACATAACATAACCCCAATTTCATTAAAGCGCATATATATATACACATCAT
Organism: Dolichovespula sylvestris; assembly: GCA_918808275.2. NCBI lineage: Eukaryota > Metazoa > Arthropoda > Insecta > Hymenoptera > Vespidae > Dolichovespula > Dolichovespula sylvestris. Next base: position 3,476,799 of record OU964963.1, on the reverse strand, counting down.
ACATATATATATATATATATACTACACATACATGCGTATGTGTGTAAGCATTATTGATATCATTTCGTCTATAAAATTATTTTTTAATGTTTATTTGTAGAATTTCATTGTTTTATGTCATAGTGTACCTATTGGAGTATTAGTACTTTGTTTATATATATCTGAACTGGTACATTTACTAATGTTTATTACGTTGATACATGTTTCTTATATAGATTCAAAGAAATGTAGAAAAAACAAAAACTAATTTATTTTTTCCATAGGATTATCAACCAGGAGTAAAATACTTAGTGCTGCTGGAGAGATTAGAAGGGAATATGAAGCACAACTTCAAATGGCTGAAGAAGAAATGCGACGTCAAAGAAAGAACGAAGAAATTGCTAGTCAAGCATTGATAAGAAAAATTCAGGTTGAAGAACAGCAGCAACAATTTGTGCAGATAGCACAAGATCAATTATTAGCTCAGAGTTTAGCAAAAAAACAATTAGCAGAGAAACAAAAAGAGGTTACAATGTACCAAAATGAATGCGCAACTTCATCAGTGTCAAATTGTTCACTTGATATATCTAAGCTTGATACTAAGTCAATGCCCTTGCTTAATACAGAAATTTTTAAATTTGATGGGCCAAGTTTGGAAACAAGAAAAATGAATCTTTCACAGTTAAAAAATGGTTCGGAGTTAAGACGCTCCAATATTGCTTTGATATCCAAAATTCGTGCAGAAAGATATGCATCTAGTGTAAAACCAAACACATCAAATGCATATAAAGATTCTACTGCTAAGTTTTGTTGCCAGAAGTCTATGCCTGTTTATAATACTATTGCAAGAACTCTAAAGCATCAAGTGGTAACTAAATTTACTCAGCCTGGAACTTCAAATTATACTTTGGAACCAGGATGTTCCACTTCCAAAATTTATGGTATGCAAAGTAAAGAAGAATTACGTGTACCCAGTGATGTTTTAAGTAGTAAAAAGAAAAGTTTAGGTGTAGAAGTTTGCATGACCTCAGGAAATGGCGATGAAAGAATTGGTAGCGCTGAAAGTGCAGGTAGTCATGATAGTATCAATCAAGAAATTCATCACTTTAAACCGATTAAGGCAATGCCGCGAACACCTTTCAAAATGTCCATAGGTATATATGCTTTTCATAATATTTTATTTGTTTGTGGATATTGATTATTTATTGATATGGAATTATATAATTTTGTTAATGTTATTTTTATAATTATATGTACAGATGGAAAACAAATCGAACCAAAATTGGTTAGGGTAATACCTGTTTTGAAGAGAATATCTAATGCTTTACCAAAGGCTCCATCTCCAACTCATTTGAAGAGAATTATTGGATGTTCATGGAGTGCTTTTAAAGGTTTGTATTTGGAACAAACTCGATTAAAAGATAATCACAATTAATATGCTAATATTATCTTATGTAGGTAAAATCAGACAAGATATGAAAATAAAGGAGAATGTTTGTGAAATTAGAGAGAAAATAGATGAAGTTGAACAAAATCCATCAACTTCTCTTACCCAAAAACCCAATATTAATGTTAATAGATCATCAAAGTCTCAGATACATGATGCTATACGCAGACTTGATTTGGTTCCTGAATTATCATTTGATAGTAATAAGAATTATGCAAAGAATATAAATAGAACAATTAATGGTACTAAAGTAAGTAAAAAACTAATCTTAGACGAGCATGTAACTTCAGGGAAGGTACAAAAGACTTGGAGATCACAAATAAAGAACAGCTTGATGGGAAAAAGTAAGAGACAAAAGAATATATGGTCAAATAGAAAAGATGTCGAGTTTACACTAGATAAAGAAGAAGTGAATGATAATGTAACAAATTCTGACCCCTCATTTAACAATGCTAAGGAACGTTTAGAATGTAGTAATGAACAGGAAGAAGATAGTAGGGATAATGTAGCTGTAGAAAACATTGCGGAAAGAATTAAAAAGAGAAAAGTAAATATTAAAAGAAAGAATTCACAAGTTGAACAAGTTAAGATACTTGAAGCAGATAGTGGTGACGACAGCAAACCTACGAATAAAAGAGGTATAAGGAAAAGAACTTTATCTAGAAAAGGTAATAATCAAACGTCAACAAGTGAACGATCTGCAGTTAGTGTACAGAAAAGGATAAAGTTAAATTGTTCGCACAAGCCTACATTAAGGAACAAAAGTGAAAACATTAAAAATGATGTAGATAGTCTCAATACAAGTTGCAAAACAATTATTCATGGATTAAGAAAGTCAAGTCGGAATATCAAAACAGTAGTCAATAATTCTTCCAAAAAATATGATCAAGATGTCTTAAATAAAGAAAATCCTAACAACAATAAACATAATTATGATCGATTGAACTCATGTCTTGTGTCGCAAGGAACTATATCAAATAATACCAATAGTGCTACAATAAACAATGAGAATGTTCTATCGAACGAAGAAGTAATTAAAGAACAAGAAAGAATAGAAAGATTGGTACTTCAAGAGAAAGAAGATTTTGAATTGGCTCAAAGATTACAAACTAAGTTTGATGAAATGGAACGAATAGCTGGACGTACACGGCGGTCTAGAAAGGCGATTGAAAGTGGAGATATTTCTTTAGATTTATACAAAATAGAAGTAGGAAGAACTGTGCATAAAGTAGCTAGTACACATACTGCCAAACGATCAACCCTTAATCAAACTGTAAGCAGTGAAACTAAACAACGTGGTAGGCCTCGGAAGAGTGTGAAATAAATAAGAAAAGTTGTTACTGCATTTCAACTAAGAACCCTCCAAGACGGATGTTCCTATAAAATATAAAATACAACTTCAATTTCATTTTCTACAATATATATTTTAAGTATTTTGAAGAAAATACTTTCACGATATAATATGCGTACCTGGATATATTATGACAACTGTAAATGAAGGATCAGAGAACTTAAATGAAATTTTAAGAGAATAAATATAGTCATTGACATATATATTTCATTGAAGATTGACAAACTTGGATTTGATCAAAAGTTTGTTTTTATGATTTCTATGGATTACTAATTATTTAAAGATCTTATTGTTTATAAGTAACTTTATGTTAATATAAAACTATTCGCGCAAAAATCAAAATGAGAAATGGCAGTAGGTGTTTCAATATTGTAGAATTTAAAGCAATACGGATGCTTGCATACAAAAAAAAAAAAAAGGAAAAAAAAGCAGAGATAGTAAGACTCTTTAAAGAAAGAAATAAGATTTCCCTATTAACTCTCATCCTTCTCATGTATTCATCTTCGCTACAAGTATCGATTCTTTCTCGGCGTTGAAAGTGCCAAATACGTGACGGATATAAATGCAGTTGATATAATGTTGACGACAAACCGAGAAAAGGACAGTAATGATTATTGGAGTAAAAAGGGAAGGGGAACCTTAATGAGATCACAAATCTCTGCTGAAAAGATATCACATACCTTTTCATAATTTGTTTCAATATGATATAATATTTCTTTATTTTTCTTAAATAGTTAATGATTCATATAAATCTATTTCAATGACTTATAGAATACACATCAATCAGTATTTCAACATTAACTGATTACCTGCCTTTATATTTTCTAAATATCGAAAATATCGTAATATTTATTAACATCTTAAGGAAACAAAATGCTTCCAAAAGTTAGAAGTTCAGTTCGTTTGACTGTTAAATACATAAACTACCTTTTTAAATGCAGCATCATTACAAGCTCATATGCCATTGTATATACGAATTTTACCATGTACTATGTATATATTAATTGGCAGCATTTTCAAAAAAAAGAAAAGAAAAGTAAAAAAAAAAGAAAAAAAGAAAAAGGAAAAAAAAATAAGAATATAGGTATTCATTTAAATAACATTAGATAGATAAATATGTGTTTAGATCATATTTATGCTGCAAATGCCTACTGTCAGCTCTGACGGCCTTAATTATGATACTGCTATTATTGTAAATATATTAAGATTAGGATTATATATGCTGAAAGAAAAAAAAGAAATCATAATGAATATGAAAGTTACTAAAAAAACGAAATATTTTGCTCTATATGACAAATTCTAAATGTTTCCAAATGAAATTAACTGAACAGTTATATTAGAAAAGATTAAGCGACAGTTCCTTTGATAGAATTTCATTATTAGTGATCCTTATCTTTTTATAGATCACTTATACAGATGATATCATATTGTGGGTTAAGAATTGGCAATTAGCTTTCATTTATTGTGATAGTAGTGACAGTATTTTTCACCTCCACAGTTTTGGTTTCTTTATTTCGTAAGATTAACATAATAGTTCGTGAAGTCTTCATTAATATTATTGGTGGTAAAGATCAATATTATTAGTGTCATAACATTTTATGATACTTTTCTAATAATTAGTACTCTTATATTTTAGGCTATAACATAAACATAAATAAGTTCGGTTACAAGTTTAATTACATTTTAATTCTAAGCGAGTATAACCGAACTTATTTATATTATGATCCAATATGTACAAGGCAATATTTTTTTTCTTCTATGTCAGAGCTTTCTAATTATTGTAGTATTGTATAAAAACAAATGCTCATAATATTTCATATTTAAGTAAAATTTCTTGAATATATATCCATATATATAATATATGGAAAATTATCAGATGGTCCTATGGCATAACAAATAATCAATTTTTTCTTGCGTTACACAGCTTTAATACAAAAAACTATTTTCTAAACTGTTTTCTGTTTTTTTTTTTTAAAGCCGTTAGATAATTTATTTTTTCTTAAATTTTCGTATTTTGAGTTACTATAATTATAAATGATGAGCGGTTAATAATATCGCATTCCAAAATCATGTCAATGTTAATATGACATTTGGAAGTAAAAAATAGTCATAGATTATACAATGTTATTTTATATATATATTAAATGTAAAAGCTAAAAAAAATAACGCGATACACCATAGTCATTAAATTTTGTTCCAAATACATGTAGACGACGCTAATGCTCAGAGATTATTATTATTATTATTTAAATAATTAATTCAAGGTCGTCGATATATATATATAGGCAATATATATATACATATATTTTTTTTCTTTCTCCATACATACGTATATATGTCACACACGATCATTTTGTTGACATGTCGTGCATGCTCCTGATGTATGTGTGTATGTATATATATACACACACACACATATACATATATGTGAATACAATTTAATAATAAATCGAAACGAATCGTGTACAATAAAATTTTTGTGAGGTTGTTAAAATAACACTAGAAGAGACAATTAAAACGACGTAGGTAGTAGGACTTGTTGATAATCGTACTATAAACTATAATAAACAAATATACATATATATATATATATATATATATATATATATATATATATATATATATATATATAATAAAAATGATAAACACGTGCATGGAATTTAAAAAATTATAAGATATACGAATGTATAGAAAAAAATTTAGTTATAGACAAACGCTAAAAGATATTGTCAGTATGTAACGTGTTAATGAAAACATTATTATAGGTCAAAACGAGAAATAATCATAATTTTAATTAAAAAGATTACGTAAATGTGTAATAACACATGCATATTATGGATTTTTAGAGAATCAATTTTATATGCTGATATGCAATGTGTGACAGAGAATGTAAAAGGAAGAAACCAAGAAAAGAAAAAAAGAAAAAAAGCGATATTTGAAAACATAGGGTTATCATCCTGTTTTCCTTGGTGCATTTTATATATGGAAACGAATAATAAATAGTTATAACTACTTCGAAAATAGTGATTATTTCCGTATTACTACTTTATGCATTTATAATTGACAAATGAGCTTTTATATATACCCAAATTTTGTATATTTAACAAAGCGAAATATTTTGCAGATAATATTTGTACATGAAGTATACCTTTTCGAGCTTTCCACATATAAATAAACCTATTTTCCGTTTGGAATAAATCCGGTAAAAAAAATGTAACAATAGCATTTTGTATTCAACGTATAACGTGTTTCACGCTCCTTTTAATTGTTTTATTTATAACTCCGTAGATATATAATTAGTCCGTTCAGTCATTTATAATAATTACATTCTATGTAGCATTATTTTTCCCAGCAATCAGTATTGTACATTGATTCGGTAAACATCAAGTTCGGTCGATAAAACAGGATCAAATGAAAATATTATTATTATTATTATTATTATTATTATTATTTCAAATTTTAATTAAAGAAAATTTATTTCAAATTTTTAATATATAGATATATAAATAACAAATTTTCTGTCGTTATTTTTCCGAAGAAATCAGCTCTATTTTTTTTCTCTATTCCGTCTATTTAAACAGCCGCAAAAGGTAACCGACTAAAACGCAATAAAGTATTTCGATCGAGCGTGAACATTCGCGATCAGTAATATCCCTTTCACGTGAATTTTTTTTTATTTCTTTGCAACCGTAAACACGTTCAGAGAAACACATTCAATCCGATAAAAGCAACTATAAATTGTCGATTTTATTAATTAGCAATATAAAGAAAAAAAAATATATACATATGTATGTATATATTTTATCTGGTATAAAATTCATCAACGACCTATTCGAAGAATTCTACATAAGCACGACGAAACGTGTCATAACGTCGATCATAATCGATGATATAACAAGTGTCGTCGTTTTCATAATCGAGGTGCAATCAACAACAAGATAAGAAAAAGTTTTCTTGAAAAAAGAAAACAAAAGTAGAAAAACTAATCAGCGAGTTACAAAAAAGAAAAGGTAAAAAAATTCGAAGAAAAATAATGGATGCAAAAGATGGTATAGCGCGTCTACGATCTTGATTGATAATAATAATCATTGGAATTAACGAAAAGAATCAAAAGTGCAACCGAAGAAGAAGGATAGAAGAGAAGAAAAGAGAGAGAAGAGGAGAGGAGAGAAGAGGAAAGGAATGGAGAAGAGAATAGTGCTTGGATCGGTGCAACGAAGTAAAAAAGAGAGAGGCAAGAACGAACGATCGCGACGACCATGGTGGCTGCAATGTGACCGGTGTACCACGTGACCGATTGGACCAATCGGTACTTAGGTAGAACTGGCGGTCACGTTGCGTTCGGCGTGGCAAAAGCTTTCCCCTTTCCTCTTAACTCTGTCTCTCCCTTATCCTGCTTGAAAGCAGCAAGTCCTAGGTGAGAAGCATAAGCACGACACCCGACGAATACAACAGTTCATTTTTCTTATTTCCTCGGAGAATCGTTTTGCATTTATTATCACCTCTTTTACGATCGTCCGTCCGTTATCATTATCGAGCGCGACAGACAAGATTGTCGTATGAAGACCTTAGACATATATCGGTGAAGTGCGTTTAATTATCGTTCGTTCACGCGTTATTATGGATTATTTGTAATAGTGTAGTGTCAATGTGAATTTCATCGAAGAAATTATTACCTTGTAGGAAATTAACGTTGGCAACGATAAAAAGGGATTACGATTTGTTCGTGACGACGTCGGATTTGTGTTTTTTTTTCGTATTACGGAGAGGGAGAGAGAGAGACAGACAGCAGACAAAGAGAAAGGATCATTAGAATTTCGCGCCTCTTTCGGTAAGTTCATTTACGTTTTATTTCTTCTTTTGATTCATTTTTTTATTTTTTTTTTATTTCGATTTGATCTTACAGCTCGCTGAAATAATTATTTACGTGAACATTGAAAAATGAATTTGCTATATGTGCGTGCTTCCTATATGTTTGACATACCCATGTACATATATATATATATATATATATATACACACACACAAGCACGTACACATGCAATATATATGTGCGTATATTGCATTCGTGCTGTCATGCGAGGTAAAGCGCGCGCTAGGTTACATTTAGAGTGCGCTGTTTTACTCGGTCGGTAATAAAGATGACTGCGATTTATTACCGAGTATGTGTCATCTTGTTGATTTTTATTTCGTTTTCTCTCTCTCTCCCTCCCTCTCTCTCTCTCTCTCTCTCTCGTAAAGTCGCAGTAAGAATAAACGCAAGACTCTTTACGTGCAATTTATTAAGTTTTCTGTGCTGCATACTCGAAAACTCTTTATTGAAAAATTCTTATAGGAAGTGTCACGATCTGTCTATCATATGTTCCTACAAGTATATGTAATTTAAACTCAAACGTTTGTTTTTTTTTGCTAATTCTACATCCAACTGACATATTCGTCATTTCGATTATTATTCCGTTGTTCTGTATTAATTCATACGTAACAGATAAATCTAATATCATGAATGTGTTTACGCTGCTGCTAACATACTAGCTTTAAAATATATTATAAAATATAACATATGTATATATTTTGTTTTTTTTTTGTTGTAATATTATAATAATATTTTGAATATTATAATAAAAAAATAAAAAGGAATAAATTCTCGCGAGAATTTATTTGGTGATTCGTCTCTGTTTTATCGATCGGGAATCAGTGATCCATTGAGTATCGGACATAGGTTGCATAATAACTGTCTGGAAAAAAAAAGAAAAAATAAGAACGATTATGTCATTGGGTCAGCGCGTTGGTTTTAAGCAAAATGAAACGACGTAATGTCGCTCGTATTTCGTGTTACTAATAACTAAAGTTAAAAACATTCAACCACAGCGCGCCAATTTAATTCGTGAAAGTCGAAACTTGTTTGCTTTTTTTGACTTACTCTTTCTGCATGAAATTAAGGTTAAGAGAAGATTAGGAAAAGGAAGAATCATTTCGATATAAAAGTATTATTTTAATGATCGATCAGGCGAAACAAAATGTTCACCAATCGATAGAGAAAATATTCTACTTTCATATTCCACATTCGATTGAAAAAAGTTCTATTTCGAACTAATTTTATAAGATTTTCTTTTTCTTTCTTTTTTTTTTTTTTTTTAATTTTAAACAAGTGTTAAAGATAACTGAAAAAATTAATGGAAGATATTCAAACATACATTAGGATGAATTAATCGAGATCGATGAATAGAGAAATATTATCTCGATCCGTACATCTAATTTTTATTTGAAAATACGAAAAGAAGGAAAATAAAACCAATAAAGAACACGATGGTTTAAATAGTGTCACTGTATAACATATAATTAGTTCTACAAAGGCTTGACACTGGAAATAATATTTGTTCAATCACGTAACGTCGTCTATATTCGGGTTGAATGAGAGGTAGCATCGATCGTTACGTAGATGCAGTTCGTGACTAATCTATGTGTCGATAAAGG
>OU964963.1:3447548-3465048 GCA_918808275.2 Dolichovespula sylvestris | reverse complement strand
AAAGTCTTTTTTAAAGATACTTTTTTTTTTTAACCATAGCTTTCATTGCAGTTTACATGATTCTCATATTTTATTCTTTGACATCATTGTGAGAGTATAGATAGAGTCCCTTCCGATTGAATATCGTTTTTTTTTTTTTTTTTTTTTTTTATATATAATATTTCATATTTCAGGATTATAGAAAGAAATGGAGGCAAGCCACCCCTAACTTATCATCAGTTTCAAAATGTCGTCGCGAGTATGGATCCTCCGGAAAAGCCTGTATCTACGGTAACGTCAGTCTGCATTGGTGATGCCTATACTCCATTGAAGGACGATCACGATGATCATTTTGGTGTACCAACTTTGGAGGAACTCGGTAAGATCGAACAACAGAATGTTTAATTTACATTAAATAAATTTGAGAGGACAATCGATCTCGGAAAAATAATGCTCGATTGGGGATTAGAATGAGCGAATAATGATAGCAATAATTTTTAGTACTTTTAATCGACTGCTCGAATAATATCGAGTTTCATCCGATATTTATGTAGGTAGGTAGTGCATAGAACATACATATGTTGATTATACACACACACACATACATACACATAGGAACGAGATAGGAACACGAGTACAATTGGCCACGTGCACGGAACCGTAAAATACGAGCTGCGCTCTCATTCGTCTCCTTTTTTCTCTCTCCCTCTTCCTCTCCCTCTCTCTCTCTCTCTCTCTCTCTCTCTCTCTTTCGTTCTCCTTGCTTTTCTTTTTTCTTTTACCTCTATTTTTCGTAAAGGCCGTGTTACAAAACAAACAAGAAAATATTCAACACGTGCCAAGTTTTCGCCCTTAATACGACCTACTTTATATCTCTCACTTTTTTTTTCTACGCGCCTTTAAAACCGTTCTTTTTTAACTTACTGGGTCTAGCTCAAGTTTCCTAATCTACAGTCACACGCAAAGACGCATACAAACATAGTAGACAAGTACTCTTTATCTCTTACTTTTTTTCTCTAGCAAGAGCTTTATCATTCGAACTAATCTTCATGTATAGATATGTAGATATATACATATACATCTCAACATACATACATACATATTTATATATGTATGTATGTATGTATGTATGTATGTATGTATGTATGTATGTATGTATGTATGTATGTATGTATGTATGTATGTATGTATGTATGTATGTATGTATGTATGTATGTATGTATGTATGTATGTATGTATGTATGTATGTATGTATGTATGTATGTATGTATGTATGTATGTATGTATGTATGTATGTATGTATGTATGTATGTATGTATGTATGTATGTATGTATGTATGTATGTATATATATAAAATTTTCTCTTATCTCTTTTTTTTATTCGTTTATTCGAGATTTATATAGTGAAGAAATAAGAAATCATTGCTTACGATCATGTTACAATTTAACGACGAATACTTCTTCGCATTCCTAATAAGATTTCCTATTTATGGCCGACCTTAATCCGTAATCTCCGTGGGATATAACATACATATACGTGACGTCAGTCTTTGACAGAAAAGCGATATTACGGAGAAAGTCTTAACTTATACATAGATATTTCTGCTATACACACAGATCTACAGGGAGTATACATCCATTCATACATATACATGGATGCGTATCGAAACATAGTGGGGACATAGTAGAATGCGAAGCTTTTCGTGCAGATTCGAGCACCGAGAAATTTCCTTTTAAATACTCCCATTGTCTCGAAAACTTTATATATATATATATATATATATATATATATATATATATATATATATATAAAGTATTATACATATAATATGTGTATATATGTATGTACACATATGGTAATACGTACGTACATATTACGATTGACATAAGACAATAGAAGCCATGATCTTAATGTTATCGTCCATACAAATTGCAACAATGCTTTTAATCACTTTTCCATTTCATCCTCGTTTACGTCCGCTTTATCATATCCCTGAATAATTCCTATAATCGTTATTCAAATTCTAAATAATGAATATTTAACTGAATACACGCTCCTAGAAGAAATATAAGATTTAAGTCGAAATTGAAAAGGATATTGTCCTTATGTCAAGTGGCGGGAAATTTGTGTTTTAAATTAAATAGGGAAAAAAACGGGCAAATTCTTTTTCTCTCTTTCTTTCTTTATTTTATTTTATTTATTTATTTTTTTTATTACTTTCCATGCGAAGTTTCAAGTAGGAAAGATTGAAAATTGAAAGAGAAGTAGTCGTTTGGGAAGCAAACGAAACGACTTCTTTCCGATAGAGGACTTTTGAAAGTAAGTGAAGGAGAAAGAGAGAGAGAGAGAGAGGAGAGAGAGAGAGAGAGAGAGAGAGAGAGAGAGAGAGACCTAGTTTGTTTCTTAACAGGCTTCGACACAGAAGGGCTTCTGCCGCCTATATGGGTCGGTGGTGAGAGCGAGGCCTTGGCACGATTGGAACGTCATCTCGAGAGGAAGGCCTGGGTGGCGAGTTTCGGCAGGCCGAAGATGACGCCGCAATCACTACTGCCGAGTCAGACAGGCCTATCACCTTATTTACGCTTTGGCTGTCTCAGCACGAGACTTTTCTACTATCAGCTTACCGATTTGTACAAAAAGGTACAAAACAGCGGCAACACTTTTATAATTTTATCTTCGTATAGGGATATCTTTATGATCGGTTAAATGATAATTTAATTTTTCAATTGTTTATAATAATATTATCGGTAGTATCGTGTAATTGCGAATCGAATTATTTATAAAAATTGTACGTCACGGTATTTTTTATTTATTTTTTTTTTTTCATGATCGCAGATAAAGAAAGCAGTACCACCGCTTTCGTTGCACGGTCAACTTCTTTGGCGCGAATTCTTTTATTGTGCCGCCACGAAGAATCCTAATTTTGATCGGATGCAAGGCAATCCGATTTGCGTGCAAATACCGTGGGATAGAAATGTCGAAGCGTTGGCAAAGTGGGCGAACGTAAGTGAATTTTTCTTTCCTTTTTTTTTTTTTTAATTTATTTATTTATTAACAATATTAACGATCCGTTTTACATTCGTTGGTAAAGAAGTGATCCTTAATATCAATCGAGTGATCAATAATATTTTTCGTTCATCATACCGTTTTTTTTCCCTCAACGTTGGCATAATTTTCTTTCCTTTCTTTCTTTCTTCCTTTCATTCTTTTTCTTTTTCTTTTTCTTTTTCCTTCGTTCTTTTTATCTTTTATGTTTTTAATTAGGGCCAAACGGGTTTTCCATGGATCGATGCGATTATGACTCAGCTCAGAGAAGAAGGTTGGATACATCACTTGGCGAGACACGCAGTTGCTTGCTTTTTGACCAGAGGTGACCTTTGGATATCCTGGGAGGAGGGAATGAAGGTAAAATGTCGCTGCATTGGCATTTTCCATTATTGAGCTCGTAATAAAATATGCGCTAACATTCTGACACGTATTGCTGATAACTAACATCCTTTTCTTGTCGTATACAATGCGTGTCTAAAGGACTCGTTAACATTTCGCATAAGCGACCGTTTAAATCTTGATAAGAACGAGAATATAAACGTTCGCTTTGACATGCTTTTGAAGTCGAAGGAACGGGCTGGGCGCGAGAAAAATGTTTATATGTTTTTTAATTTTTATATTTTTATTTTTTTATTTTGTTTTTAATTTATTTATTCATTTATTTATTTTTCCTTTTATTTTTCTCAATTCATACAAAAATACAAAAAAAGTCCCAAAAAATTACGAACTGTCGTTAAGATTTCTTCCGTTTTATTTTTGTGTAATTTTTTTATTTTCCTTTTTTTTTTTGAGAAAGTAAACGTAAGTATTTTTTCTTTCGAAGGTCTTCGATGAACTTCTATTAGATGCCGACTGGTCGGTGAATGCCGGTATGTGGATGTGGTTGTCGTGCAGCTCCTTTTTCCAGCAGTTCTTTCATTGCTACTGCCCTATACGATTCGGTAGAAAAGCTGATCCAAACGGCGATTACATTCGGTAAGCGATCATTTCTCAGAGGACTGTTTCAGATTTATGTCGAGGCAAAAGGAAAAAAAGAAAACAAAAAAAACAAACGCAGCCGAATCGACGATAAAAAATTTGATATTTTTCCTTAAAATACCTTAAACCGAAGATATCGATTCAAAGATTTTACACGGTTCTGTGAATCAAAAAATTATTAAATTATTCATATTATTGATACGATGAACAATCGTATTTCACAACGATATTAACGATTTGAAATTTTTTATTAAAATCATTATCTTCGTATGAAAAAGATCTTTCTTTTCCGTACTCGCATAATCTTTCTTTTTTTTTTCTACGATATTGTTCTCTTTGTTACACGAAATCTTCGATCGCCGAACGACGATAATGTCTCAGACGTTACCTGCCAGTATTGAAAAATTTTCCCACAAGATATATTCATGAACCGTGGAACGCGCCAATTAGCATACAACGAGCAGCAAAGTGCATAATCGGCAAGGAATATTCGTTACCAATGGTGAATCATAGCAAGAGTTCGCGAATCAACTTCGAGCGAATGAAGCAGGTTTATCAGCAGCTTAACAAGTATCGCGGAAACGGTGAGTGTGCTGAAGGGACAATGAACTCGCTAGTTGAAAGTCTAGTTTTTTTCTATGATACCGGATATCAATTTGCGAGCTTCTCTTCCATTATCTTCTTTACCGACTGAGTAGAGTGAAAAAAGAGAATACAAAAAAAAATTCAACATAAAAAAGAAAAAAGAATTAATTTTATTTTATCTGCATTTTTTTTTTCGTTTACACAGGATCGTCCCTCAAAGGCGAATCAGTCGGTGAGTGAATGTTCTCTTTAAATTTCTTCTAAATCCTTCACGTTTATCGTAAAACCAGAACAATCTTATTCAACTCGATATTTTCTATTCCTATCACGTTATTTCTTTTACTCGTATTATTTCATTTTAAAGGTCTGCTAAATGCACTTCTGCCGTCCAATCCCAAAGTCAAGGAAGACGAAGAAAAAGATAATCGTCCAATGGTGAAAGATGAGGACAGAAAAATGGACGCTAATGATGCTAATATCGCACAACAATAACGAGCACAGTACCGAGCGAAATGACGTTTTTGAAGAAGTAATCGTTTATTCTTTTTATTTTTTTCTTAACTATCATCGACCAACGTGAAAAATGCATCATTTTTCATATTTTTCAAAGTTAACATCGTCTTTCCTCTCTCTCTCTCTCTCTTTCTTTTTCTTTCCTTTTTTTTTTTTCTTTTCTTCCACCTCATAGACATATCTTCGTCATTAAGATCGTTCTCTAAGAAGACAGTTTTCATCAATCATGTCGTTAATTTAATTACTATTACGAGGTTCGTCGTTTATGAAACGTTCGTATTGATTTTACACACCTTGTGAGAGAAGTCACGCGATAAGGTACAAAATAGAATAAAACTATCATATTAAGAGAGATAAAAATTAATAAGATGATGTACGCTTAATCAAGGACAAGATATATATTTGTTATCTCGATATACACACTCATGTGTGTGGTGTATATATATACGAGATTATCGTTAAAAAATATATATATATAATATATATATATATATATATATATATATATATATATATATATATATATATTATATGTATATTACGACAGTTCTTACGTTATCGATACACCGTTAAAAATTTTCGTATCGATCACATATTAAGCTTCTCATGATTCTCATCAATGATTTTTAAGAGATTCTTTTTTTTATGCGTAATGTGTATCCCACATTTGTATTATTATATGTATTCTATTTTATACACAAACACACACACGTGGGTGTGTATATATGTATATAATGATTATTCACTGTACAGAATCAATTTTATGCCATAAAAAGAATTTTCATGTAACTAGCCTGTCATGTTAACATTACAAATGAACCATTCACTTACCTTTTCCTCGTTTTTGTTTACTATGTTTTCAGCTTCCAGACAAATATGGCGATGTTTCAATCGAATGAAAAAGTAAGACGACTAAGAGTAGTCGTTGATCATAGATCATAGATCATAGATCATAGATCATAATCGAACTGTCGGGTAAATTAGTTTTAGTTAGTGCTTAAAACTCGGTCGATATTTCAAATTCATGTCAATTTGATCATTAGCATACGTGCATGTGTACATTCTGCTTTATTAATTATTTTTTATTTTTTGTCGATTATTCCTTCATCCTTTTTTTATTTATTTTTATTTTGTGTATTTTTTTTATCTACAAGAAAAAACAGAATGTACAAACTCGATATATATATATATATATATATATATATATATATATATCCTTTTAAATTCCAAGTGAAATAAAAAAGTGGAAGAAATTTTAATCTTCGATTAAACAAAACAACTGAACATTTTGAATTTGATCATCGATCCAAGATCTCTGGTATGAGTGATCGTTCAACGTGAATAAACTTTCTCTTTCTCTTTCTTTCTTTTTCTTTTGCTACAAAAAGTCGATCATAGATTTACTCTATATTATATACCACGATTTTGGAACATACGAAATGAATTATTCATTGTTCCACATCATGTTCATTTAAATCGTCTTGATAACTATTAATTGACGTTCTCTCTCTCTCTCCTCTCTCTCTCTTTCTCTCCCTCTCTTTCAATCTCACTCACTCACTCATTCAATTTCTCAATCTCTCTCTCTCTCCGTGTCTCTCTCTTGACTTGTTGCTATTTCGAAAGAGAGAAAGGTGGACGGTTATGGTGTTGTGCGAAAAAACTGTCCATTCCTTTTTCTATTTGATCGATGGTGTCAATGAAACGCAATTCTCTTATTCCAAACTTCATCGTCAGGCATGCAATTTATAAGATTTGTTTTCGCACGACATCATATTCGTGCCTTCCAATGTTAATGAGCTTTGCGTTACAGTTTACACTTCTGATCAAAAGTCACGAACATCCTTAAGTGAGATTAAATTTTTCTTTCTTTCTTTCTTTTCATCTTCTTTTTTCTTTTTTTCCATTTTTTTTAATAAACTCAAATTTAGGTTCACGTGTGTGATATAAATTATATGGATTAGCTTACGTGTATATGTGTATGTGTATGAGTTTATGAAAGATATTATTAACAATATTGTCAGAGAAATGATTAAAAAGTACATCGTATTGGTAATCGAAATTAAGTTGATTATATAATACTTCAATTCATTAGGGAGTAGTCAATTTTTGATCGTGAACGTGTATTAGTACGCTTTACACGATCCTACTACATCTCTCTCTCTCTCTCTCTCTCTCTCTCTCTCTCTCTCTCTCTCTCTCTCTCTCTCTCTCTCTCTTTCTCCCTTTCATGATGCGCTCCAACTGAACTTACACGACGATGGTTTTTTTCTTTATTTCTTTTTTCATGTCAACAAATAATATATTTTTAGTGCCTATAGTACTTATAGTTTTACAGTACATTTTTCATTAGTTTTTTAAACAATTACAAATGAACATTCTCAGCACTCCAAAACAGGACTAATGTTTTTTTTTGTTTTATCTTGCTCGGTCATTCTTCGTTTTTCTTTCTCTCTCTCTCTCTCTCTCTCTCTCTCTCTCTCTCTCTCTCTCTCTCTCTCTCTCTCTTGCGCGCACACACGCACACGCTCTCACACACACACACACACACACACACACACACACACACACACACACACACATTCTCTAGCTTTCTCTCTCTTTCTCTGATGAGACTCACTTATGCACATTTTCTGTCGTTCTCTCGATGAATTTTTATTCAGACAAATATACAGACAGACTACGTACACGTACACGTACATGCATACACACAAACGCGTACTCTCTCTCTCTCTCTCTCTCTCTCTCTCTCTTTCTCTTTTTCTCGATCATCATGTGCGTTTTTACGTGCCATGCGTGTGTTTCTCTCGCGATATACAGAATTCACGACTCACGCTCTCGTCGTAATATGAATATGTATGTATATAATTTGTAGTATCGATAATAATCGAGCGGAGGGATGGGGCAGAGGGAAAAGAAGCGACGTACAAAATAATACTTCCTTTCGCTTTTTAATCGTCAATGAGAGGGACAATGATAATCGCGATAATTACCGCGTGTTCGATAAAAAATGGGAATCGCATATATACGATCGTATGTATATATGCATGTATGTATGTATGTACGTGTACGTGTACGTGTACGTGTGTATACATGTGTTAAGAAAAGTCGACGCGATTTGAATGTATGTAGTTTTTGAAAATGTCGAATGCGTGTTGAAAGTTAAGTGTTAAAGGATGAGAATGGGAATTTTTTGGTATTTCATTTGGGGGGATATGTTAGCGACGATTTTTGTGAGAAAATATTAAATGACTTTTGGAGTAAGAGGAGGATAAGAAGGAGAACGAGAAAGCGACGAACGAATCTAATTCTTTTTCGAGCTTTTCCCATGATACACGCACTCTGACTATCATCACACGCATACCCGTGCTTCTCTCTCTTTCTCTATCCTGCAAGCTCTTTCTCTCTCTCTCTTTTAATTAATTTCCTTAATGGAATAAACTACGGCTGCGGAGAGTGTTCAAACACGTAAACTTCGGTAGAAAATCGTCAAAGAGTTTGCTTTCGATGTTGTTCGTTCTCTTTGCTTTTTAAAAATGGTTTTTAATAGAATTGATAATTAAAATACCAAAGGAAAAAGAAGTTAGGAGGAATGAATTGTCCCGGTAGATAAGAATAACGATGACGTTCCTTCTTTCGGTTCATCCCTTTGCGTGTAAACGAAAAGAGAAGAAGAGGGGAAAGAAGAAAGAAAGATAGAAAAAAAGAAAGAAAGAAAGAAAGAAATAAGGAAATGTCCTTTTCTATTCGCAATACTCTTTTCGATTTTCTCCCATTTCCAACAAATCGTCACTCGCCCTTTTCTCTTTTTCTCTATATCAAACCAAAGGACGAGCTCGTTTCAACTCCCATTGGTCAATCCCATCATTTGCCCTTTTTCCTTCGTTCTATCTTTCTATCTCTCTCTTTTTCTTTCTTACTATTCTTCACGTTGACCAATGGACGAGCTCGTTTTTAGCTCCTAAAGGTCCGTATCGCGAGAGCGTAAAATGCCGATCTTTTTCCACATTCCATTCGTGGATAGATCGCCAAGGAAATCTGTGTCGACAGAAGGAAAAGAAGAATAAGAATATGAATAATAATAATAATAAGAAGAAGAAGAAGAAGAAGAGGAGGAGAAGAAGAATAGAAGGTGGTGGAAAAGGAAGGCAAGCAAGAATCTCTCCTTGATAACCTTCCTTCCTTCCTTCTTTCCTTCCTTCCGTCTTTCCTTCATTCATTCATTTTTTTTTTTTTTTATACCTCTAACTATACTTACTCTTAAACACTGGTGTTCTCTACGTTCGGTTAAGGCCAAGATTCTAAGGAATCTCTACCTTATTTTTAAAACCGCTTTTTAAACGACAACGATTTGTCGCGAACGCGATGCGAAATCCGGACGGAGAGGAGGTCGGAGCGAGTTATTATTACCGACGAGAAAACGATCTCACCTTCTCACGTCGTTTTTTACGAACGAAAAAACCAAAATAGCGACAACGACGAAGACGAAGACGAAGACGACGACGATGACGACGACGATGACGACTTAATGACATCTTCGTGACTCTTTTTTGATAATCCCAACCAATCATTGGGTTTGTTCGAGGACGGAGAATATTTTTCTCACTTTCGCGTGTATGAATGTATATATGTATGTATGTATGTATGTATGTATGTTGTATGTATGTATGTATGTATTTATATATGTATGTATGTATACTGGAGAAATGAAATATTAACATATTTGTTTTTCTCAACGATCCAGTAAATAAACTAACTTTGTCTCGCGTATGCGCGTGCACGTATGTAAATTATTTATGTATGTATGAGATAAGTTTTCTAATCAAAATTCTATTTTCTCTTTCTTACGTTCCTAATGGATTTAATATTTATTTATCCAAATATTCATGAAGAAATTATTCAGTAGTGTGTACGTCTCTCTTTCTCTCTCTCTCTCTCTCTCTCTCTCTCTATATATATATATATATATTTCTCTTCTTCTCTTTCTCTTTCTTGAATATAGAATTTCTAAAATTGATACTAGCTTGTTACGCGCGGTACCATTCAGCATGGAGAGATCCTTTGTCAAGATCAAAGTGAAAGCGAGAGGAATGAGTGCAAAGTGGATATAATTGGAAAAATGCATTGACGTAAAAGAGAAACGAGTTTTCGAGAGATAAAAAAGAAAGAAAAAGAAAAAGGAGAAAGAAAAAGGAAAAACAGAAAACCGAAAAGAAAAGGGTATTCCAAGAGTAAGGCGAGCGACGACGTAGAATATTTAGAATGTTGATGCTCACGAGGTCGCCTATGAAAGGGGCCAGGTTGGAGAGCTTAATTTCTTCCTGAATTCCGTTCGAGATTCGTGCAAATCTCTTGCCTTTCGTCGAGCTTCCTCGTCTCTTACATAATCTTGATTACTTTGGAAAACGAGGACATTTCCGTGAAACCCAAATTTTCTCAAACCTATGTAACTACGTATACATACTACGTATATGTACAGCGAAGGTAGCAGCAATAAGAGGGGGTAAAAATAAACTGCTGGACGTTTGGTAAACGATTGGAGGATGAAGAAAAAAAGAATAAGTCTGGAAACATTTCATCCTTGTAATACTTTGTTCTTTCTCACGCGCCCCTTCAATAAACGTAATTGGCAAGTTGTCCACTTAGCGGACGATGGTATTAAAAATGAATAAGGATTATCATTCAATAAATTATGAGATATTTAATGTGTCAATGGCCTATGATCAAAATCCTTTTAAACAGATGCTAGAATTGTATGGTATTGAAAAAATGGGGGAAAATAAAATAAATAATTAAAAGAGGAGAAAAATATTCCCGGAATTTCTATGTGAATGTTTGAAAATTTTCATTTTTTTTCTCTTTTTCTTTAATCGAGAGAAAGATAGATAGATAGACGGATGGGGAGGGAGGGAGATAGAGAAAGATAGATAGATAGATAGATAGATAGAGAGAGGAGAGAGAGAGAGAGAGAGAGAGTATGGTAAAGAGGAGAAGATGAAAACGAAACTTTCCCTCGGGTGATTGGTAGGGAGTATGGTCACATGTACACGTGCACGTGCACGCGTGCGAAAGAAAGCCGATCGACATTGTTAAAGTAAAGGGGGAAACAGGGAAAGGGAAAGGAAGGTTGAGCCTCTCCTAGTTAGACTCGGATTCGATCGAATCGATAAATCCGATTAATTGCGACGTGACTAAGTCACTCGCTTGTAGCCGCTTCTGCTGCTATAGCATGCGTGAGCGTGTATAATCTATGTGTTCTATGTAAGTGCGATCGATCGGACGAGCGAGCCCCCCGACTCGTGCCGTCGTTTGCTTTTATTACGCTTTTATTTATTTTTTTCTATTTTCTTTTTCTCTTTTCTTTATATATATATATATATATATATATATATATATATATATATATATATATATATATTTTATATACCCTCGCAATTAGTTGAGGTATGCACCACGAACAACGAAGTTTCGCCGTATCGTTTTTCATTTTTTTTTTATCCTTTTTTTTTAACCCCTCTACCAACGGATCATTCGAATCCTTCGCGTAACAACGATAAAGGGTAAAAAGATTGATCGGTGTCGGGAAACGACATAACACACATGTGTTGTATATACGTATGCATACATTTTCTTTTCTTTTCTTCTTTAATCTCTCGCTTTCAAAAATGAAAAAAGAAAAAAAGGAATCTTTCTCTTCTTCCGTCGCATGCCTTTAATGTATATTATATGCGTATATACATGACTATATACAAGTGGGATAAAAATTATTACATATCGATTACGTGTCGAACGATACTCGTTATTAAAAATGTTTCATGTGCGTGTTCCTCCTCGCGACATCGCGGAAGAAGAGTAGAATCGTAATACTGTCTCTGATCGATTACCAGGGCGAACTACGCAGGCATATAATAATTAAAGAGATTTATGAAAATTTTGCGATCAATTTCAAACGTATGTATCGATGTTTCTGACAGAAACAAGGACGTTTGTGTGTGTGTGTGTGTGTGTGTGTATGTCTCGTGCGCTTAGTTTTGTGCGTGTGTTTTGTGTGTCCTTGTCGCGAGCACTCGCGAGAAGAAGAGGGATTAGGTTGTGGAATAATTCAATGATATCACGAATAAGCTGCTTAATTACGGCTTGTTTGTACATACTGACTGTTTTGACTGTATATACATCAATTTAAGTCGGATTTACAAGATTCATTCGACCAATTCTCGATTTCTTCCCCCTCCCCCTATTTCGCCTTTCTTCTTCCCGCGAAAATTTAAACCGAATTAATACTTGAAAAATGGCCGACTACGATAGGCCGACCTGTTACTTTTCACGTAACTCGGACTCGTCACGTGTTCTTAAATCGTACGCTAACGATCGAACGAGATCCCCTAGATTGATATTTTCTTTAAACGCGGAACAATACTACTTTTCAGCATTTCTTTTTGTCATCTACTATTGTGTTAACACGATTAGCTATGCTGCTACACCATTAACTACGGCACGCACGACTTGTACGTCGTGTACAAATGTTAAATAGCTCTCATTAGTACAAATGTTTTTTACTTCATTTTTTTTTTTTAATGTTTTGTTTTTGTTATTCCCTTTACGCCCTCGTAGCGTAAGACGTACGACGAAATATTACTACCTTTATTTTATTTTATTTTATTTTATTTTATTTTATTTTATTTTATTTTATTTTATTTTAGTATATTTATTTTTTTCTTCCTATCGATACTTAATTAATTATTTAACGATTTTACATTTTGGAGATCTCGTTTGAACGTCGAACTCTCACGTTCGTTATTTCATCTAATAATCTCTATTATGTGAAAAATCAAAAGAGATTCACGCACGACGTGTCGTCTCTCGTCGTTCTTACGCCTATTATATTATCCGTCACCTTTCTCTAATTTTCTTTTCTCTTTCACCACTCTCAATTCTTCTCTCCGTCCCTTTCTATTTATTTATTTATTCATTATTTTTTTCTTTTCGCCTTCCATTCCGATTTTTCACGATCGCGACAAGCATGCAATAATCCTACGTACATTACTATCCCTACTTAATTATGGGCACAAGGGAGTTATAAGTATACTTTACGTTTAACGCGCTTAAAATACAACGGCTAATTAAATTCATTCATTAATTTTACAATATGTCAACATCATCGATCTCCTTGGTTTCCGCTAAATATCATTTCACTTTGTCTTCTGTGTGCGTGTGTTTGTTCGTTCGTTCGTTCGTTCGTTCGTTCGTTCGTTTGTATGTTTGTTTGTTTGTTTGTTTGCTTTTTTCTCTTCTTTGTCTCTGTTTCTGTCCCTCTCTCTCTCTCTCTCTCATTATTTTTTTTCTTTTTTTCTTTGTTCTCGTTTATCTTCGTTAACAACAACAGACTTACTTATGACTAATTATGTTTCTGGTTTGTTACATTCTAAGGCCTTGTTTACTATAACGGATCCTTCTGTCGTTAAGGCAGTGGCTCTTTTTCCTCGCTCCCGCACACGCTCGTCCAATCGCAAGCACGTACACGCACACGCTTTCATTCCTTTTCTCTCTCTCTCTCTCTCTCTCTCTCTCTTTCTTTCATGCTAACGCGCGCTCTCTTTTTCTCTCTTTTACCACTCGGCTATCTATCCATCTATCGATTGGTTCACGTCTCTCTCTCCCTTTCTCTCTCTCTCTCTCTCTCTCTCTCTCTCTCTCTCTCTCTCTCTCTCTTTCTCTCTTTCATTCGCTTCAACTTCGTCGTCAATAAAAATCGTTGGTCGACCAGCTCGGGCATTTTCACTAAGCAAACGATGCAAGAATATCTCTGTGAAAGCTTTTGAGAAAAGAATATTAAAAAAAAAAAAAAAGAAAATAAAATAAAGAAGCAACAATAACAACAACCTGTTATTTCTCCAATTGGACTTTTGTATCGCGAAATATAATAAGAAATTCGGATAGTATTCCCTTTCTTTTTTCTCTCTCATCCCCCCTCCCCTACCCTTCTCTCTTCGTATAAACATTGTTCTACATCATTCTCTTAGCAC
The DNA here is from genome assembly GCA_918808275.2 of Dolichovespula sylvestris. Taxonomy (NCBI): domain Eukaryota; kingdom Metazoa; phylum Arthropoda; class Insecta; order Hymenoptera; family Vespidae; genus Dolichovespula; species Dolichovespula sylvestris. Next base: position 3,450,921 of record OU964963.1, on the reverse strand, counting down.
TTGGCGTGAAATCGTCCGAGAGGGTTGACTCTTTACACGGTCAGTTTTAAATGTTAAACAAGAGGACATCGCATTGCAAATTTTTTTTTCACCTCCTCCTTCTCTTCCTCCCCCTCCCCCTGTCCCCGGCCCACAGTGTTTTCTTTTAGTCACGAAGAAGAGAAATAAAAGTGTAGATGGCGTATCGGAGCAGCTGCTTTCGGATTTTTTAGTTTGCGTTCGTTCGTACGTTCATTCGATGAAGACTTGTTTGCTTTTTCTTTTATTTTTTATTATTTGTATTTTTATTTATTTAGTTTTTTTTTTTTTTTTTTTTTTTTGGTTAAAAGGCTAATCAACGATCGCACGGGACAAGCTTCGATCGTGGACGGATTTTGATGTTGATGATAATGCGCCTCGCGATCGTCGGAGAAGAAGAAGAAGAAAAGCTAAGCGCGTCCTTCGCGCGTCATTCCTCTTTTTCTCTTTCTCTCTGTCTCTCTATATTTGGAAATTGTGAAATCCGTGAAGCGCGAAATTGAATTTTACGTCGGCCATTTTTCCCAAGCCCGTGCTGTCAGAATCGCGCGTGTTGTTGGTTAAAGGAAAGGAAGACAAATTTCGGTGCTTTTAACGCGACGAAACGAACTTCTCGACATACTCTCTCTCTCTCTCTCTCTCTCTCTCTCTCTCTCTCTCTCTCTTTCCTATTTATTTTTCTTCTTTCGTGTTTAGATATTATATAAACAAATAATTTTTTTCATACAATTTTGAAATCGACCTATTTCGAAAGGTTGTGAAAAATTCGATAGAATAGGAACATTAATTTTCTAATCGTATAGTTCATGTATATATCAAAATAAAATAGATTATGCTCGCGAAGAAAATTTTCGACGGATTCAACGCAAAACTAAAGGAAAATGAACGGAAAATTGTAAAAAGTGTAAGTGGGAATGTGGGTAGAAAGAGAAACGGGGAATGAAATTCGAGAGTTCTCTTTGGTAACGCGAGGAGGGTCGTTCTCGCTTGCGAGGTGAGTACACGGTTGCTGGGAGAGAGAGAGAGAGGGGGGGGGGGGGAAGAAAGGACATGAGATTTTTCTCATTGTATATAACACAAGCGTCGAGTGGAACGTAGTTGCACTTTGCTCAATCCAACGAAAGTAGAGGGGCTGTGTAGCCGAGTATTATGACGAAGGTAAAACGTTCTCCTAAACCGATTATTTTTATCATTCTCTCTCTCTCTCTCTCTCTCTGTGTCTCTCTCTCTTTCTTCCTTCCAAAAACAACATAGAGGTGAGAAAAATAAGAAAATCGAAAGGTAAGAGGAGGAAAAGGACAATGACAATGACAATGACGATGACGGTGACGATGAGGAACCTAACGACGATGAGGAGGACGATGACGGTGGCCTGTTTTATGCGGACGCTATGTGTTGGGAGACTTGTGAGATCAATACGTACTCCAGTTCTCCTCTTCCCCTCCGTTCACTCTCTCTCTCTCTCTCTCTCTCTCTCTCTCTCTCTCACTCTCATCCACTCTACCACCCCTAACCGTCCGCACCACCCTCTAGCTGCCTCCACCAAAACCCAACCAGCTCTTCAGTCCTTTCCCTTCCCCAGTATGTTCACTCCCTCCTAGCTGCACCCGTACTGCTCTTTCTTTCTCTCTCTCTCTCTCTCTCTCTCTCTCTCTCTCTCTCTCTCTCTCTCCTAAGCTCCATCTTTAGGCCGTTCTCCAAGCGACCCTAATCGACCGACAGAAGGACCTACGGTTACTCCCTTTTCTCTTTATCTATCTTTCAATTCTCTCTCTCTCTCTCTCTCTCTCTCTCTCTTCCTCTCTCTTTCCTTATTTCTATGTAACCTTCGAAAAAGATTTATTACCGTTATTATTTTAACACCCTTTTCGAATCGTTCCGAAGCAGGAGACTTACTCGCACGTGACGAATTCGAAGAAATTCTCTAATTCAAATGAAAATTCTCTCTCTCTCTCTCTCTCTCTCTCTCTCTCTCTCTCTGTGTTCGCTTTTTCTTTCCCTTCGTTAGCGTAAAATGTTGATGGCAAGACATGCATGTTGTCGAAGGGTGGAAAAAATGGTGAATTCGTGGAAAAAAAGGAGGGAAGTTCGAGAGGACCAGAAAGTAAAGAGGGATGAAAGAGGAGGGTTTGATACTTCTGTGTACGAGCGGTAACGGTAAAGAAGGGGTGGATCAGAAGGGGAAAAGGAGAACGGTGGTGGGACGGATCGGCCTCGAGAAGATATCAGAAGCGTTTAACCCTCGAGAGGAAGAGATATATAGGAACAAAAGGCTGGGTCGAGTGTCGTCGGATGCGGAAAGCGGATTGCACTTGCTTCTACGTTTCGAGAAAAATTATATGAAATATATACGACTCGCTTGGCGAGAAAACTCTAATCTAATTGCATTAATATGGCGAATTGTTCTACCATTGGATATAGAAATCTTTCGGTAGATCACCGAAAAGGGATAGTTTTTAATTATCGACAATCTTACACGCGATGTATTTGAGCGGAACCGATCGTGTGAGGAGAAAGAGAGAACGAAAAACAAAACGAAATAAAAAAAGAAAAAGAAAATAATAAAAAACTAAGAAAGAAAAAGAAATCGAGAGATTAGATCGTAGGAAAAAAATTCGGATTTAAAATTAATTTTGTAAATATTAACGGGAAGTAAAAGGGTCTCTCAATGGATCTTACCAAATCGATAATAAATTACTAAAAGTTTTTGAGAGTGTACGGGATTGATACGAGATCGATGATCGAAAAAAGGAAAACTCAAAGCGTCTCGCATCCATCTTAATGCATATATCGCAGACGACGAGTCTACTAATCGGCTTTACCTCGCCACCGACAAATGTTGGCGATCGACTATTGGTGGTTGGCTTTTGCGTATCCTATCGGATAAGTGTTGTTGGTAATTGTGAGGAAAAACATCGACGGGTATTATCGCATTACTGGTACGAATTAACATTTAAAAAATATATGTATTATTGTACGTACTGAATATTGCCATTTTTCATGAGAAATTTTATGTATCGACGTACACACACACACACACACACACACACACACCTTCGTTCAGGGTCGACGATGATTGGAATGATAGAGAGTAAAGGAGATACGTACCATCGGATTCTTTAATTCCTTTTTTACGAGCACCTTGCGCCAATTGCAGACGCAGATTTTGTGTTCTCGACTGGGTGGCGAGGTGGCAATAGGGGGGCAGGAATGGGCTACAGGATCGAGGAGGGTTGGTGTTGTATCGAGAAAGTTTCGCTTGAGATTTCATAGCTTGAGGAGAGGGAAAGAATCAATCTTCGGTTAAAATCGCCTGATCCGGTAAAATATGGCGTAGCTTAGCCGATGATCTTTT
>OU964963.1:3397548-3442548 GCA_918808275.2 Dolichovespula sylvestris | reverse complement strand
CTCCACCACTCCCGCATAACGATGTACCCTGATATTGTTGTGGTTGTTGTTGTTGTTGTTGCTGCTGATGTTGTTGCTGATGCTGTTGTTGTTGTGGATCGTTTATAACCATTGGGGAGAACGTCGACGTTGAACCGGACTCGACGTCCTTGCTATCCGTGGACACTGGCCATCCTGCTGCTTCCTCACCACCTATGAATCACAAATGTGTTTCTTCGTCCAATAATACATCGCTCGTACTTCATTAGCTCGATTTAAAATTTTTCTATGGTCACGCTACGGGATTATTTATCAATAATGTTAGAGATATGCTTCCACTTACAAAAGAATCGGATAGGATCGTAAGCTATACTATAGTAAGAATCAATCATAGGAGTCAAACAATCCGTCCTTCCTTCTAGTATCGATCCAACTCCGTTTATCTAAGAGTTAACTAATCGGGAGCCATTTTTTTTTGTCTTTTACGAATTAAAGCGTTACAATTATTTTGACGGAGGAGACGAAGGACGACAAGCAATTCTTTCATCTTTATCATTTTTCATTATGTCGGATCAAGAGCAAGCATTTTTCCTATTGTCGTTAATAATATTAATATCGACTGATAAAGGAATTCTCTCGGCGTCTGTTCATGATTCTGATGATGTGAAAACAAGAGAAGAGAATTGTGTGACAGATAAGAGAAGAAAGATTCGGACGATTGGTTGTTGAATTAATGACATCCACGTGGGGGGAAGATATAGATGAAATTGACATACCTGCAGAGCCCGATTGAATAGGTGTAATCTCGCAGTGGGGTGCCGTCGGAGGATCGCGTTCTTTACCTCGTCTACGTGGCTCGCGATCGGTACAATTCGCACAGATCCCCAAGTCTAGCTCCTGTTCCGAGCACACGTGGAAACAGCATTCTCGTTCGTCGCTACTGTGCAACGCCCTCGCAGCTTGTTCCCCCGTCACGGGTATGTTCGGGTCTGAAAACAGTTTTTTTGCATCCAACCATATCTTATATCAACTTGCTATCACATTCCCATTAGCTTCATTAAAAATAACATGTCCTGTCTTTTTTCTTCTTCCTTTTTTTTCCTTATATGTATGAATCGAAGATGAAGATATTTTGCTTTGATTACGTCCAATTTATTTATTTATTTATTTATTTATTTATTTATTTATTTCGTTACCAATGAAAACTTGATAATTATTCGAAAGAATTCAGTGATCGTACTCAACGATATCTTCCATTGGACGCACTCAAATCGATTCGACGTATTTAAATGATCTTAAGTGCTCAAATGATTTGATTCGATTTTATATCAGGAGGGTGCCAAAAATGCTTTTACCCTTTCCCAGTATTTGGATGAAAATAAATTTAAGGGACTGGAAAAAAAAGGGGAGAAACGACACGAAATGAAGATACACCGTGTCAAATGGGAAGTAATAAATAACATTTTCTTTTCTTTCCTTTTTTTTTTTCTTTTCGAGGAGATTTCCTAAGAGAAAAGCATCCTTTCGAGTGAATCAACGAGATCGATCAAACGATATTGTCGGAATGATTTTCTATCGAGAAGAGATTGGGGAGAATAAGAAATGGCGAAGTACCTCTGCAAAGAAAGGTAGGTTCGCCGGCATATTGCGTAGGGTACGCGGGGGCACGGTCACCCGGAAGCAAATAAGGACAACGTTGTTCCACGGACTGGCAGAGGGATAGACACGGTCTTATCCTAGTCCAAGTTCCCTCCGAGGACTCCAAATCCTCCGGTCCCCCGTGAGCGAAGTAAGGCACCAGGGAGCTGCACACCCATTTTCTATACGCTTCCTGAAATCAGAAAAGAATCACTCTGGATGTTACCTTTGTGTGTATATATATATATATATATATATATATATATATGTATTTTTGTATGGAATAGCAGTAATATATAAACTGCATATTCATTTTCTTTTAAGATAAGCATGTATAAGTATAGTATACCATTTCATGGTATATCTACTTTCTTTCAAACTGAACTATGTCATTACGTTTGATTCGTATCAACGGAAGAATAATTGAAAGGAAGGTCGTAATTAATAGACGAGACAATGACGACGACATTAGCGGCTCTTTTCATGGGGGAGGGGGGGGGGGTGTTACGATTTTCTTGTCGTTTGCCCTTTTTCGGAGTGGCCCCTGAGAAATCGGTCAACTTCTTGGTAAGGTGGGTCAGTGCCTGACCTACATACTCATTAAACGTGGGCTACTCTTGTACATTCTCCAAGAGTATTCTATAATTACACATCGACTGCAGGAGAGGACCTTCCATCGATACGACTCGAGTTTCCCCTCGACCAGTTTTCTTCCCTCTTTCGGCTCTCACCCATCAAGATATTACTACTATTACTACTACTACTATTACTACTACTACTTTTGTCTTTTTTTTTTATTTCCCCTCGAAAAGGAACGGTTTATTAAATTTGACCTGTACCATACCCGTATAATGCTCGGACGATATAAAAACTGAAGGATAAAGCTGGACAACTGAATGCGGATGAAAAAAGTTTCTTCCTCATCGCGATATAACCACTAACTCAAAAGATATTCTTAATTATGATTATACCTATATATATATATATATATATATATATATATATATATATATATATATATATCGTTAACAATTCAACGTTTGAACAATAATCTGGTAGGACTACTTTTAATAGATTCGCATTGATACTTGTCGATATATCCCGTCGAAACTTTGTTATTTTGTCAGATACGTTTCAACAACGATTGACTTCGCTACTTGAAAGTACGTCTAACCGACGATTGACTTTACAACTTGCCGATACATCTGACCGAACTATTGACTTCATTACTTTACAAGTACGGGGACTCATCATCGGTCGACTTTGCTTACTTTCAGATATGTACATCCAACCAACGATAGACTTTACTACTTGCCGATACGTCTGACCGAACTATTGACTTCATTACTTGCAGGTATGCCTGAGTAACGATTGTAACTTGGCTACTTTGCAGATACTAGTACGGACCAATAATTGGCCTCACTACTTATTAATCGACGTGTGTCCGTTCGACTTATAGGAATTTCTATTACTAAATAGAATTAGCTAACTTAAACGTCGACGACGATCGTATTTCTCATGAATTCTATCGCTCGATTTACACGTATCCCTATTCCATCCATAGCCATCGTATTACTCGTAAATAACGCACGTTCTCGATGAGCGTGCTATTTTTTTCATTCCCTATTTTATTTATTTATTTATTTAGTTTTCTTTTCCTTTCTTTTTATGCATCATCTTTCGACGCATTCGTAGCCGGCAATCGGACGATTTTTTTATCGAGATATCAGCCCAATAACTCCACTCACTCTCGTACTACTACTATCAAGCAACACGCATATCCGCGTAACGTTATATTCGTTTTTTTTTTGTAAATATTTTTTTTGTTCGTTCGTTCGTTCGTTCGTTCTCCCTCGGATCACGGTTTACGTTTAATTACCGATCTCTCGTTCGACGTACTCGGTTCGACAGTATCGTTTGACTCATGCAAATCACGAACAAGCTATAAGTTTTGTTCGCGCGTTATTTTCTTTTCCTTTTCCTTTCATTTTTTTATTATTTTTTTTTTTTACGGTTATTTTGCTAAATGAACGCAAAGGCGAAATAGGACGGGGGACGAGGAGCGGGGAGGAATTGGGGGAGGAAGAGAAGACGAAAATTTTGGTTTAGAAATGAATGAAAATATAATATAATAATAAAAAAAAAATAAATAAATAAATAAATAAATGAGAAACAAAGAACGAGGGGGAAAAAAGGGAAACAGAGATGCGAGAAATGAAAAACAAAAATTCTCCGCCGAAAAAAATACGAACGTTTTACACTGATTTCTTTTCTTTCGTTTTGTGCCACTTAAAACGAACGCAACGCAACGAAACGGAACGAATGAACGAACGAACGAACGAACGGACGGACGAACAGAGTGAAACGATAACGAGAAGGGGCAAGCGAGGTTCGCGAAAACATGAAAATTTTCTTTCTCTCTTTCTCACTCTCTCTCACTCTCTCTCTCTCTCTCTCTCGCAGTCTTTCTCTCTCGCCGCTATACGCATTGTGCGCGCGTGCGCGCACGGCCTACCGTAATATCCTTATAGTACACACGAGGCGTGTACCTGCGATCTGGTGGGCGTGGGTTATGGATCGTAGGACCTACTAGTACGTATTTTATACAGGCGAAACGAGAAACGCTAGAAATATTGCACTTCACACGGTCTAGTTCTTGTATCGCATTGTTCCGAACATCGTTTCTTTCCCCTCTACTTTCCCTACGGATTCATCCCCTCCTCACTCCGACCCCACTTCCTTTATTCCACCCATCACTTTTCGGATTCCCACAGGTTTTTCTTCTTCTCTTTATTCTTTCTCCCACCCCCCTCTCTCTCTCTCTCTGTCTGTCTCTCTCTCTCTCTCTCTCTCTCTCTCTCTCTCTCTCTCTTATTTTTCTTTCGTTTCTTTTCCTTTTTTTTTTCATCCCATTACCGTACACCTTCGTCTCTTTGCAAGCTTTTATTTTATTTTTCTTCCAATTCTCTATTTCGCCGAGTAAAATCCTTCATTTAGATTTTATTTTCGTCGAACGGTCGCAGACATATTTGAAAATTTATTAAATAGAAGAAAAAAAAAAAAGGAAAAGGAGGAAAAGAGAGATAAAAGCAGAAGAAAACGAAAAGAAGGAAGAAAGAAGAAAAATTAAGAGAAAGAAAAAAGATAGAAAAGAAGAAGATAGTAAACGATGAGAAATTCCTTTGATGATCCAAGGAGTTTGATAAATTGTTGCTCGAAGAAAGCGGCTCTTCTTCGAAACCGCCCCCTACCCCTCCCCCGCCCTTTCCGTTTTCTTATTCTTAGCAGACATTCTCTTGGCCGTTACTCCAGCCGATACTTGTGCACAAGTAACGGTGATGAGAGCTGAGAGGCACGAAATGAATTCCTACGGCGGACCGTGAAAAAGAGAAGCAGTCTGTATCCCCGTTACTGTGCACCAATACTCTCTCTCTCTCTCTCTTTCTCTCACTATCTATCTATCTCAAACTCGACGAGGATATATCGATGTGATATTATACTGAACGTCCAATTCGAAAGGTTCCACGAATGACGAGGATGAGCTGGGGCCATGTCTATCGAGACCTTTCTCTTTTTCCTTCTTCGAAACTCCTTCGGTCTTTCCCTGCTCATCGATGTCATTCACAATATCGCTTTCGTTTCCTTTTGCCTTTTTGCTGAAATACTTTCTCCTTAGAAAATCACGATATCCCATTTTCTTTGCTCTATCATTGCCATTCCTAAAGACGATTATTATTATTATTATTATTATTATTATTATTATTATTATTATTATTATTACGATTATGATTATTATTACTATTATTATTGTTGTTGTTGTTGTTGTTGTTGTTGATATTATTATTATTATTATTATTATTATTATTATTATTATTATTATTATTATTATTATTATTATTATTATTATTATTATTATTATTACGATTATGATTATTATTACTATTATTATTGTTGTTGTTGTTGTTGATATTATTATTATTATTATTATTATTATTATTATTATTATTATTATTATTATTATTATTGTTGTTCTTGTTGTTGTTGTTGTTGTTGTTATTATTATTATAATATAACAATATTATATTAATAATAATATAATTGTAATAAATTATATTATTACAAATACTATTATTGTATCTTGTATGTGGTAGATCTCGTCTGTCTCGAAGAATTTGGTGGGACGAAAACGATAGGAACAGTTCTTTTTGAAATTTTAAACAAGTATCCTGTATCTTATTTGAAAAATTAAATGGACCAGGCAATAAATTCGACGTCCAACGTCGTCTTAGCTCGTTTTTAAAGTAGCCACGTCGTTCTATCCCTTCGAGAAACAGAGATGCGGCAAACGTCGGAGGTTTGCGAGAAACGTCTCGTTGAGGTGAGAAAGTGGATGTATTGGCAAGAGAGAGAGAGAGAGAGAGAGAAAGAGAGTGAGAGATAGGAAGGAGGGGTGGGTTACGTGTAGATGCTTTCGAAACTCAGGGGAGGATGGGTGGTTAGGTAGGTAGGTCGGTGGTAGATAGATAGATAGGTAACAACACCTGAAGTACTCTTCACAAGCTGGCTGACCCAATTCTCTTCCTACTGACTCTCTCTCTCTCTCTCTCTCTCTCTCTCTCTCTCCCTCTTTCTCTCTTTCTCTCTCAGCGATCTACGTTAGAACTAGGTAGATCTGGCACACACACATACCGTTAGCTATCCACCTCTCACTCTAAAACCCTCGACTCCTTCGTTCTTCCTTCAGCCAGTCCCCTTTCATCCACCTCTTCCTACACATCTCTTTTCATCCATTCCTTCGTACATCTCCGGTCCGCATGCCTTTATTTCTTATTTTCTTTTTCTTTTTTTGCTTCTTTCGCGATTTTCTTTCGCTCATGCTCCTCAACTAGAACCGCCGGAGTTTTCAGATAATATGTCATTTTCTGATTTTATCGAATGATCCTCGGTACAGTTGCCGTTATCCTTTTGATGCCTTATACGTGTTACTAGATATACTTCTGTAATTTTTCGTTTCTCACGAATCGTTAAGTTTTATCCTTTTGAAGGAGACAAGAAGGTAACCTATCGTAAATGTTATTTCTTTCGAAAAAAGAAAGAAAGAAAATTCAGGCAACACGAAAGATTATAATCCCGTAATAAAATTACTTATGTATTACATGTGTGTGTGTGTGTGTGAACGCTATCTTCCGAAATAACTATCGACCCGTCATTATCATAAGATTTCATTGAATCGATCATTTTGAATCGCATTACATTATTCATAAGTATTATGCAGGAAAAACGGAAGACAAATCCCTTTTTTCTCTTCTCCTTGCATTACGTCTCCCCTCACCCTCCTCCCCTCGCTCGACCCCTTTCCGCCACCCGCTCGATCGTCGTGTCTTCGTTACTGGTTAGAACGCATATCAAGAAGAGAAAAGAAGCTAGTAAGTCAGTCGGAAGAAAAAAAAAGGTAAAGCGACGCGTGAAATATGATTGTCATCCTCGAAGATCCGTAACAAACGCCCAGGCACAATATCTGAAGAGTTTAAAATTAAAATTTCGAGGTATATAGAATAGGACCGAGCGAAAACAAAAAGATGAAAAAAATATTAGTCCTTTTCTCTCTTCCATCGTTGAGTACGAGTGTAACAATGGTTGACGAAATAATGACGAATCCATCGTGGTAGTCCTAATTTTCTATAAAGGAAGATGGAACGGAGCAAGTAAAGGGGGATATAACAGCATGCAGGAGAGCGGCGGAGGTCGGTGGAAAGGGAAAGGGGAAGGGGAAGGAGGTGCGGGTGGTACGCGAGTGGTACCAAGAGAAAACCCTCAACGACACAAAACTCGATGGTATGCACCAATCGTTATCATGTAATCAGCCAGCAAACTAGATAGTCCGCGAAAATCGATAGTAGCCTGGTGCCCTAAAATCGCGCTTTGAAAGCTTCTCGTTTCTATTCAACGTACGTACATACGTGTGCGAATTTGTGTGTACGGTACGTGTATTATATATATTATAGTACATATATATTATATACACACATATATATATATATATATATATATATATATATATAGATATATAAAACCTAGAGTTGATTATAGTAAAAAGAGGACCTTTCGAAAGAAACGAAATGTATGGAATAATGAAGCCATTGTAAAGGATTCAACGAACATTTGTACGTATATTTTAATTCACATCTCTAAATCTTTTTAACATATGTCTCTTCGGAAGAAAATATTCTATTTCGATACGCCAATAATATTGGATTGGGATTTGTTCAACTACAACAAGTAGTAAAATTGATCATTGGCTGGACGAAAAAATTTAAGTAATCGCGGCTCGGACGTTAGTAGCGGACGAAAAAGACAAGTAGTATAAACGGTCATTGGTCGGACGTGAATCCAAGTGGTCGAAGCCGATAATTGGTCAAGCGCAAAATCCAAGTGGTCGAATCGATCGTTGACCGGACGTAAAAGAGAAGGACTATACACATATATATATATGTATATATATAATCGATATCATTGGTTAGGACATATCAATAAATGATTTTTATCTAAGTAAGCGAATAAAAGTGATAATTAATTGATTATAAAATTACAGGCAATAACTGTCGCTTACATATATTCAATTTAATTGTTTTATGATGTTAATAAAACTCGACGAATTAAAAGTTATGAAATATTTCCTTAATGTGACGATGCTCAAAATGTTTAATGCATCGTTCTCTTAACTGGACAAGACTAGTTGTTTCTTCATGAAAGTTTAATTACACTAACGGATAAAATGGAAACATCATATACATACATACATACGTACAAACATACAAACATACATACATACATACATATATATATATATATATATATATATATATATATATATACACATACATACGTACATAGGTGAAAGAGATAGTTTCTGGTTCAGTTAACAGGGTAAAATCAGTAGGACGAAAAAACGATTAAGAGTTCTAATTGTACAAGGGATAATGAAGGATACGTGATCATTAGCGAAACGTAATTAGGATCGATTCATACTCTGAATAGTAATTTTTTTCGAGACACGAGACACGATACGAGTGAGAAAAAGATAGACATTTGGACAGACAGTGAAAGAATAAAAGAGAGAAAGAGAAAGATAGATAGATAAATAGATAGATAGAGAGAGAGAGAGAGAGAGAGAGAGAGAGAGAGAGAAAACGATTCGGCCATGTGCCAAATTTTCATACGGCACTTTGAAATCGTGCTTACGGAGTTGGAAACAGTTTGGGCTTTGTAAGTGTGTGCATGTGTGCGCGCGCGCATGTACTCTTCTCTGTATCGCCGTTTACATCGTGGCTGGGCCATAAACGTGCTTTTCAGGCCAGGAGTGCCATACTTGGCGCGCGCGTGCCGGATTAATTACCAGCCAAGGGGGATGAGCCTAGACGGAGAGAAGAGGCCGACATATTAGGAAGATGTGCCCGCAAGGCTCCGAGGCCACTTTTCGCAAATGCAGCGACCGCTCGCTGTTCTTGCTGACATCTAAAAACTAGCATATACACGACGAACAATCTCGAACAAGATGCTGAATCTTTTGAATCATTCTCTCCTTTATTTATTTATTTATTTATTTATTTGTTTCTTCTTTTTTCTTTTTTTTTTTTTACCGTCATCGCTTTTCGAATTATTTCCCTATCGAACCGATGAAATTATTTCGTTGTTTCATTATCGTTAACAACGATCTATTAGATTATGTGTCATTTATCGAAATGATCGAGCTCTCGAAAATATGAAATCAATTTGTAATATATTTTAATTTTTTAGAAAGGGAGAAGAAACAAAAAACGAAAAACCGAGAGAAAAGAAAGAAAAAAATAAAGTTTAACGGCGTTCAATACCGTCCTCGTGATTACTTCTGCAGCTATCCTTCGTTATTTATAGTTGAAATTTAACCGCAGATCAATCGTCCCGTCTTATTACGATCGATCGTTATCAACTCGGCATCATCGTTCACCCGTTTTAATCCCATTTAATCTTTTATTTCGCGATACTTAGTTAATCCAGCTTGAGCCGGTCGAATGTGGGATTTCGCGGGAGATGGAACGATCGGGCCACGATTATTTATCGATATCGGTAACGGCCAGATAAATAGATATATCCAATTAAGAAATTTTAAAAAGGCTAGGCGAATAAGACCGATCAATCGCCTTAAATGCCACTTTTATCTTTTCTTTCGTTTTTTCTTCTTCTTTTTTATTTATTTATTTTCTTTTTTTTTTTTTTAACGAAACGTTTGCACGCGAAACGAAGTGCATCGGAAGTTTTCATCGAGCCAAGCAAATGACTGCTTCTTTAAGAGATCCGAGAAAAACGTCGTTCAGACGAGCGATATATCCCCTTGTAGAAAATTGCAAGGTGACGAGAAGAGGAAGAGAGAGAGAGAGAGAGAGAGAGAGAGAGAGAGAAAACTGCCGGAAAAACGACGAGCTAGCTCTTATTAGCAAAGCCAACTCCTCTTCAACCTTCCCTTCGTTCGAGAGGTCGCGAGTGAGCACGTTCACACTCTTTTGCCTCTCTCACTCACTCCTTTCTCTCCCTTCACTCTCTCTCTCTCTCTGGTCTTCTTCTTTCGTTCGCTTGCTCTCTCTCTCTCTCTCTCTCTCTCTCTCTCTGTCTCTCTCTCTAGGTCCTTTCTCGCTCGAAAATCGGACGTGCTCGATCGCTCGTGTAGAATTAAAAAAGAAGTACGAAAAGAGAAAGGGAGAAGCGTGAAAGTGGTTGGAAGAAAAAGAAAGAGAAAAAAGAGAGAGAGAGAGAGAGAGAGAGAGAGAGAGAGAGAGAAGGAAAGAAAAAGAGAGGGGGAAAAAAAGAAGAAAAAAGACCAAGAAAGAGATACGATGACGTAACGTCAGAGAACAAAGTGATAGCTAGAGCTGCTATTCGATCGGTACGAGACGAGGGTCGAATTGTTGTTCACGTGTCGTATAAAGAGACACACTGTAGAGATTGGAGATGGGGGATGTAAAGAGAGGGTGGCTGACACTAGTCCACCACTAGATGGCTTCTGCTAGTTGCAGCTTGCAAAAGCATTGCCCTCGTGGTCACGGTGACCCAGTTACCTGGACCATATCCATATCCCTCATCCTCTCTAACATTTTAACCCTTTTTTTCCACTCTTTTTTTCCACTGTCTCTCCTTCTCTCTCTCTCTCTCTCTCTCTCTCTCTCTTTCTCTATCTTTCCCTTTTTCTCTTTCCTTTTTTCCTCTACGACCTTCCGCGAAGAGCATCGTGAAAGTTTCATAAAACAAAAAGAAACAAAAATACTTCTTTCGCTAAGAACATTCTTTCGTGTATCGAGATAGTTTGTTCTCTATCCATTCCATCGTTCTTTTATAAGCAAACCCCATTAGAGTAAAATTTTGCAAAAACGATTACCCACGTATGCCTCCTTTATATATTCTTCCTTTTCTATCACTTCCTCTTCATCCCTTTATCCTCAATATATACTTTCTTCCTCTTTCTTTTTTATCGCTGATTTCCTGTTTTTAGGGGGAGTGTGTGTGTGTGTATGTGTGAGATAGAGAGAGAGATTGCACCCTTTTGTCGACGTTTCCTAACCGATCAATCATTGTTCACCTTTCGGGAAAATGACGATCGTTTATCGTTGAATGTGGATCATTCAGCTGGGGTCCATGTCCTTTTATCTATCCATACGTATATATATATATATATATATATATATATATATATATATATATATATATATATATATAAGAACGTATATATCTACATATGTACATATATGTATACATATACGTGCATAGATACGTAATTATCAACGATAAAAAATATTTTAATGAATTTTCGACAACCACAATTCCAATCAGAAACACATACATCAACCATTGTCAATGAAGTTATAAGTCAAATACATACATATATACGTGCGTGTATGCATGTCCGTGTACGTGTACGTTCGCGTAAGCGTGTGCTTAAGTTTGTGTGTTTATTCGTGTATGATAATAATACATTTGCTTAGATGCAGTGAAAGTTATAAACGGGTTTTATTGACTTCCGGATGCGTTCACAGGATCGGAACTTCAAGTTTCAATGTCGTTGCTTGTTCATTCGACGCATTTACGAGTTCAATTAGTTCCGCTCGAAGAAATGAGAACGCAACGGACCGCCAAGCTACAAGCATATTTTCTAATCGTCATTGTTAACAGAATGAAAATTCAAAGTATTCGTCTATGGGTTTTATATAAAGTAATTGTTCGTATAAAATAATAATCGATGCGAGCTATTAAAACGATTGATAGATACTAATTAATTAGCTTCGTTTAGTTTTTCTTCTTCTCTTCTTTTTTCTTTTCTTTTTCTTTCTTTTTTCTTTACACGAATTTTAAATACGCATCGTTTTAAAGAATATTTATTAGGAATATGTCCTTTGTGTTATAATCAATTACTAATTAATTCCGACGGAACGGCTTGGAAACTACTTGGATTCTAATTGCTCCTTCAAGATTTTAATAGCAATCTTTCTTTCTCTCTCTCTCTCTCTCTCTCTCTCTCTCTTTCTCTTTCTTTCTTTCTTTCCCTTTCTTTCTGTCTATTGTAACTCGCGATACATACTCGAGTCAAGTAGGATATTTCGTTCGCAAAAGATCGTTCCTTTTCTCTTTAGACTACCCTCGGGCCAGAACGATTTTAGCGAACAGGTGTGACTTTACTGGCCGCCCTTTCAAAAATTTATTACTATCATGCCGTCTCTCTCACTTACGCTCACTCGATTTTATTCCCTCTTGCTGGCAGACCCGACTGAGTCGTGGTCGTTCTAAAGACAATTGCTTGGAAGACAGCCGTTGGCAAGTGTCACTCCTCTATGCACACAAAGCAAAGTGTACTCTAATTCTCTAAGAGAGAAAGAAAAGGAGAGTATGTGTGTATGAGAGAGAGAGAGAGAGAGAGAGAGAATGCTTGTAAAAGATAGCGGTTGGTGGCCTCAGGGCCTAACCATTTTCATCCTGCTTTACGGCACCTATTGTGCTGGAACGTTTCCTTCTTCTTCTTCATTTCGCAGATTACGGATAATCTCCACTCCCGAAAGGTCGTTTTCGTGATTACTCGGAGAATCTACCAAAGTGGATCTATCGAGAAGACACTTTATTTCGTTTTAGGCCGATTAATGTTTCAAGAAAGAAAGAAAATAACAATATCGTTCTACAATTATATAATAGTCATTAATTTTGTACGTTCCTTCTTGGAATATCACGATATCCGATAGTCTATAGCATTTTCTTCGGGAC
The DNA here is from genome assembly GCA_918808275.2 of Dolichovespula sylvestris. Classification (NCBI taxonomy): domain Eukaryota; kingdom Metazoa; phylum Arthropoda; class Insecta; order Hymenoptera; family Vespidae; genus Dolichovespula; species Dolichovespula sylvestris. The sequence continues at coordinate 3,429,651 of OU964963.1, read as the reverse complement.
AAATTCGACGCAAGGAGAAGCCTTTTGAGAGACATTACTGCATATACGCGATGAAATAAGTATTGCAAACGAGGAAGTGAATTGTCGCGATTAAATTGGAAATGAATAAGTAAATTGTCGAGATATTATAGTGTTTTTATATGGATCTGTATGATTTCGGACAACGGACATAAGTTATTTTCCGAGTATCAAAATTCGAAAGAATTAGGGAAATTAAGGTCATTGTACGATGACAAGTAGGAAACATTGGTGTGAGCACCTAAGAGCATAGAGAGTATGCGGTAGTTTCACTAAGCGCTGAATTCCCGGCTTTATTATTTTAATACTACCATCCGTTTAAGTATATATATCTAGCTCTTGCGAATCCACTCTGGGTGACCGGTTAATACAAATTAAAGGCAAGTCAAGGCCTTTATGGGTCTTCAGGGGCACTTGGGTCCGTTGTTTTATTAATCACCAATAGCTCGCCATTGCCAAATTGCTTTGCAGTGTTATTGTTATTATTATTATATAATAATGTTTAAAATGTTTAATATTTATTGCAGGGATTTTCAATCTTTTATGCTTCGCATATTACTAGGAAATATATATGTAACTCGCATTACCCTTGTATAGATAGATAAAACTATAGTATAACAATAACATATTACATACAAATCGAATTTTGTATTCATGAATTACACACAGATTGTCCCAAAAGATTTTCCGATGGAACAACTTTTTTTTAACTCTTCTTTCTTTTCCCATATCCTATTTCTTTTCTTTTTAGTTAGTTCTGTTTGAGATCTCACGTCGTACTTTCAAAAGTTTTACCACGTATCCCACATTGAAAATCTCTGGATTAATGTATAATGCATAATGTAAATATAATGTTTACTGTTTAATGCGTGTATATATATATATATATATATATATATATATATATATATACACATGAAGTATATGCATAAGATTATTATTATTATTGAGAAGAGATAAGATATTAAATATTTTCAAATCGTATCAATAAGTATTATCCGTGATACAATTTACCAAAGAAGTTCCTCAGATTTTTCGTATAAAGAGAAGAAACTATATAAAACTGTATGATTTAAGAAACTATATAAAACTGTATGATTTAAGAAACTATATAATGCAGTTATTATCTATGGACGATGTACGCTTAAGCAGATAATAAAGAAGTCTGTTATGAAATAAGTAAAGTGTGTGAGAGAGAGAGAGAGAGAGAGAGAGAGAGAGAGAGAGAGAGAGAGAGAAAGAAGATGGGAAGGCAAAAAGGTTGGTGGTGGTCGTATAAAATATGAAAGTCTGGGTAAGAACACTTATGTTTATGACAGAGAACGGGATTAAAGGATAATCGGTGAGAACGATGCTGGGCTTTATGAACATAGAGCCCCCCCCCCACGTGAGTTTTCGACTGTGATTAAAGAAGTATAACCCTACGAGAAGTACTTGGTCATGCTTTTTCTCTTTTCTCTTACCACTTTCTTTCACTCTTTCTTTCTCTTTCCCTTTTGCAACCCTTAAACGGGTCTATTATCCTAATGCTCAAAAGCGGCCAACTCGACGCGATTTTAAACGATTGCGCTGGGAATTGTTAGGTGAGGTAAAATCGATCGAGTGATTCGAAACGCGAACGAGGGTGGTTAAGTAAACGAGTAGTAATCGAGCTGAGGGCTCGATTCTAAACGTTTAAATAATAATACCAATAATAATGATAACAATAATGATAATAATAATAACGGATTTGGAGACTCTGAAAATGGCAGATGACTAAAGTCTAAAATCAATAGCCCAGACCAATACATAGTACCACAATAGCCTAGTCATTTATTTAATTTCCACATTAATAACAATAATCCACTTCCCATTACACAGTTTATTTATAATGTCTCCTAACACAAGGGCTCTTTGTATTGGATTCGTTCTTACAAATTCCTTTAAAGACCTAAAGGATTTATAAAATAATAATAATAAGAAGAAGAAGAAGAAAAAGAAGAAGAAGAAGAAGAAAAAGAAAAAGAAGAATATTGTTAATATCTAATTAGAAACAACAATTTAGAAAGACCAATAAGATGTTTCGAACGCACTTTTTCTTTTTTTTTTTTTTGAGACAGAGATTAAATCGATGTTGATAGATATCAAAGGGCCAGTTTGGTCTATTGACAGATATTATATTTTTGTCAAAGAGAAAGCATTTTACGTACATACTTAAAACCAGTGTATATTAGTTACAACAATGCCACGTTAATGCTATCGATTTACATTTTACGTGACTCGAGAAAAGCATGGGGAAATATTTTCCGTGGAATTCGAAATTTTTATCGGGTTCATTGAATCGTCGAGCATGGCGAATTCAGAAACATATAACGTTCGCTTTACGTTCTCTACAACGTTCGATGTAAAACGTTTTGCCATTATTCAGCCACGCTCCCTCTTTTATATTTTTCGCTTTGAATTTTTCGCTCCGTAAAATATTTCCTCCCTCCCTCTCTCTCTCTCTCTCTCTCTCTCTCTCTCTCTCTCTCTCTCTCTTTCTTCATATTTTTCATCCTTTTTCGATTCTACAATTCAAAACTCATTCCACCCTTATTCCGTTCATATCACGTCTATGTAATTTACGTACCTACGTATTCCATGATTTATTGTACCTTTGATGTTATATATGCTAGTAGGATTATCTAAAGTAACGAAGTTTACACGAGACTTAGTCACGTTTTAACATACGATTGGTTATGGTTAACACGATGACGTTATCAGGTTGTTGATAATGTTAATGATGAGGACGACGATGATGATGAGGACGACGATGACGACGACAAAGATAATGACGATAGCATGTAATTAAGGGAGATGATTGAATGAAACCAAAAGCTTGATAAAATTTTGTCCCTTTGTTTATAATACCACTGTAATATTTCCCGCCATTTTAGTAAGATTTATCGCGTAGAGAAGAACGATATTTGCATTTGATTTAACGCGAGACCACTCCCTCGTAATTAGCGGATCGATTTGTCGAAAGGAAAAAAGATGGATAGTTTAAAATAGAGTGAGAAAGAGGATAAAGAGAAGGAGAAATAAATGAAGAGAGAAAAGGAGTAACCGGGATGAATTGTATAAAACGCGAAAGCACGAAATTAATGACCCGTCGTTATATTAATTCCCTGAATAAAAGAGTATGTAAAAGAAGGAAGCTCGATCCGTCAACATCTAAACCATCCAAAAAATGTTGGTGCGATGATGAAGAAAAAAAAAAAAGGAAAAAAGATAGATGGATTAGAAGACCCCCCCCCCCTCCCCATTCGAGAATCTAGATACAAATTAGATCGTTTATCTTCCTTTTTCTTTTTTCTATCTATCTTTCTCTCTTTTTTTTTTTTCTTTCCTTCATTTACATTCTCAAACGAAATACGTTCGCGGCTGGTGTCCAACAGTTGCATCAAAATTCGATGCAGCGAAAACGGAGAATAAAAAAGGAGAAGAAGAAGAAGAAGAAGAAGAAGAAGAAGAAGAAGAAGTAAAAGAAGTAGAAGAAGTAGAACAAGAACAAGAAGAAAAAAAATAATGGGGTGGAGGGAGAAACACGTTCGAGAGATTGTAGCTTCCGTAAGAAAATGCCAAGGCAACACGGTTTTAGCCTGGTCTTTCTTGAAATGCTAATGCCTGATTATGAAGCACCACGTAACCACTTTCGCCGCGAGGACAATAGGAAAAACTTTTTAATGGCCTCGCTTACTTTCTCTTCCTAAAATGGCGTGTCATCGAACGTGAGAATGATTAATCATCGAAAGACAAGAAAGGAAAGGGAATAAGAAAAAAACGTTCTCGAAACCAAAGGAAATCATATTTTACAAAAATTCTACGAAGTTCTTCCCGAATTGTCTTGTCGTCGTTGTTGACTCGTTAATTTTAATTAAAAAAAAAAAAAATGTATTGAAGAGAAAAAACAAACAGAAAATAAAACGAATGATTAAATCTCACGTGGTCCATAATCCATAAAAAATGAAAAAAAAATAATAAAAAGAGAAAAAATCGTTCGTATAACGAGCGCGTCAAATCTGATCGTTTATCGATACTAGAAGATAAACAAACACATGGCGAACTTTAAAACGTGGTTTAAGCCTATCGAAGCAAATGGAGTTTGGCGTACGCTTTCATAGGCAAAGGGTCTATGTGGACGATGACAAAATCCTTAACGGCTGTTACAGCAAAGTCGTATAATTACATTACCCGTATTTCCGTGCTTGTAATAGGCTTGAGTAAGGATTTTATTGTATTTCCCTTTCCAACCTTCCTTCCTATACTCTCTCTCTCTCTCTCTCTCTCTCTCTCTCTCTCTCTCTCTCTCTCTCTCTCTCTCTCTCTCTCTCTCTCTCTCTCTCTGTCTGTCTTTTGGTTCTCACTGCGGCAAGGAATTTCATCGATTATTGGATATCGCAAACTACATCCAACAGGCTTAGACTGATTGCACTTTCGTGCTCGTTACGCAAAACGTTTCGAGGCGAGCTCGAGAATTTTTTAAAAAGAAAAAAAAATAAAATAAAATAAAATAAAAGAAGAAGAAGAAAAAAGTATCGAGCGGGCTTAATCGAGAACGAGATCCTTGTCGATGGAAATAGGGTTGGGTGAAAGGGAGAGGAGAGGAGAGGAGAGGAGGGGCGGCGGCGGAAAGGAGAAAGGATTCGAATGGAGGGGTCACGGAGGAAGTAGGATGGAGAGTGAAAAGAGATAATTTGTGAGAAGTGAAATAAGTGTATATAGTTACGATTTTAAAAGGATTTCGTGTTTCTCGAAGCCGATTAATTTTTTATGTGTATAGAGCGTACGAAATAACTTCGAAGTTATTCGAACGATACGTCGTATCGGGAGGAACTTTAGTTATTATACATTAAAAAAAAAAAAAAGAAAGTATAATTACGTTGAATACATATATCTTTATATCTAACTAATATTTACGAGAGAAAAACCAAACGGTTGTTACGAATGCTTTTCATGGAAAATTCATGCAAAATATAATGGTCCGATCGATCGATCGGTTAACTATCATGAAAATGATACGGTCTCGTTTACAACGAGTTCGATCGTAATACGTTATAGAAATTGCTTTCCTACATACATATAATAATGTACGTATAACACGGAGATCCATAAGTGCTTTTAATAGGCGACCACTCAGAATTGCAAAAATGTTAATCGATAATAATTAATCCTTCGCTCTGACCTAACCTGGTTGATACACTTTTACACGAGTATATAATAACCAATTACGAGGAAACCCTCTGCTAACTTTATGGACGATTAATAAATTTAAAAAAAAGAAAAGAAAGAAAAATTATGTATATGTACGCCAGGAGAGATATTTATCTAACATGAATAAGTTCGATTATATTTACTTAGAATTAACTATTTTATAATTATTTACTTAGGATTAATATTTACTTGCGAGCGAACTTATTTATGTTACAACCTAATTAATCAAAGCTGAATGCTTTTAGTTAATCTCTTAATATATCTAATCTTTTAATAATCTTTTAATTATATATATATATATAATCTTTTAATAATAATAATAATAATAATAATAATAATAATAATAATAATATATATATATATATATATATATATATACATATATATACATACGTACACATCATCTCAAAACTTGGGTTTACAAACTCGAACGAAACGCTCTGTATCTTTTCCCTTTTTCATTTTTTTTCGCTCTCAAAAATAAAATCGAGATATTTCTCCCCTCTTACAGTTCATGTGTCAGTGTATGTATTTGGAAACAAGCCAAATGTTACGATTACGAACGTATGAAAAACGCGCGAGTTTTCCACAAACACGAACTCCCCCAAGCTGCGTTTTCATGTTTCTCTTTGTGTTATATATTTTTTTTTCTCCCTTTCTTTTAGATTTTTTTCATTTCTGTTTTAGTAGTTCCTATTTGTCGTCAAACGGGCTAAAATTTTGAATGAAATTTTCTGCTCGTCCATATATTTTATTTTCACCTTCGTCATCATCGATTACAGCAGTTACTTCCTTCCTTCTCTGTTTGTCTCTCTCTCTCTCTCTCTCTCTCTCTCTCTCTCTCTCTCTCTGTTTGTCTGTATGTCTCTTCTTTTCCTTTTTTCTCTTTCTCGCTGACTTTACCTTTATTCACAAACTCCGGTCGGTATTAAAAGCAAATAAAGAAAGAGAGGAAGAGAGAGAGAGGGAGAGATCATATCTTTCTCGTCTGTTTTTTTTTCTTTATTTTTTTACATCGAAACTCGTTCATAATGCGAAAAAGAGTAGATCCTTTTAATCGAATGAAAACGGGGTACGATCGGTGGGGCTTCGTCCTTTAATCGTTTTAATGTAACTTCCTTTCTAACTGCAGTTACTCCAAACGATCTATACGTAGTCCCTCTTACGAAGATAATAATATCTACAAAGTTGCGTCTTTCTTTTTGAATTTATTGGACAGATGTTAAAGGAATTCATTTGTACGTGGAAACAAAAATATTAAGACAACGAATTATCGGTGGCTCCTTGAATCTTTTCATATTTTTTCACGATTATAACATAAAAGAATAATATAACAATAATAATAAAATAAATAAATAATAATAATAATAATAATAATAATAATAATAATAATAATACAAATCTACGATATAAAAAAGAACGAATGTAATTTACTACGAGGCATCTGATCCTTAAAATTTGACGCGTACGTTTGCTTGATAAAGTATGAATAATCGTGTATCATCAACGTCATTTCTTGGAACTTTTACGAGCAGAAAATCATCTTGAGAAATTGAATACAAAGTAAAAGGAGGAAAGTGAATGAGGAAATAGAATAAATTCTTGGCATGTCATAGTAATAATCGCACAATAATAATATTAACAATAATAATAATAACAACAATGACAACAATATTAATAATAGTGATCATAATAACAATAACATATAAAGATATTAATAATAGTAATAATAATAATAATAATAATAATAGCAACAACAATAATAATAATAATGATGATGATGATAATGATAATAATATCTAATACATAATGATATGCTCCATAGCGTATCGCTCATCAAATTCATCGAATCGAGGAACGTCTACTTCCTTAAGAATTCGAAGCTTCGTGCCGTATCCTTCGATCGGGTTTGATCCATCGAAAGCAAAGATACAATCGGCATCGCGCCAAAGGCAGCTCGATTATACGCTAGGATAAGCAGCAACATAGAGGAGGAAAGAGAGAGAGAGAGAGAGAGAGAGAGAGAGAGAGAGAGATATGAAGAGCTGAAAAGATCGTTCGACGAAAAGAGAAAATCAGATAGGTGGATAAATGTTTCAAGTAATGCGAATGAAAGAGAAAAAAGAAATAAAAAGAAAAAAGAAAGAAAGAAAGAGAGAGAGAGAATATCGCATTCTGAACATGAACAATTTGATTAATTCAAAATTTTCTTCTTTGTCACTTATTAAGTCGTCTTTGTATTTATTCATCACGATTAAAATTTGTTTATCCTTTCCTTTACATAGTTTTCTTTTTTTTCAGTTTTATCGTTATATATTCCTTTTCTCTCTCTCTCTCTCTCTCTCTCTCTCTCTCTCTCTCTCTCTCTTTGTAACGATATTATTAGATATTATTAAAAATTATTCCATATAAATGTTATACGTATATGTATATATTCGCTACGCGTGCTTGTGAGTGTTATATTTAAAACGAGAGACCGAACGCGATGAAGGAAATTTTTCTCGGATAGCCCGTCTAAATCAATTACAACGAGATACAATAAGATTAAAATTATACGTGAACGTTTCAAATTATCAAATATGTCATACTTTTTTTCCCCTATCTTTCTTTCTTCCTTCTCTCTTTTTTTTTTTTTTAATATTTTTCCAATCTTGAATCGCGTAGATTCGATTACATACGTCGTCCTGAACGATCTCTCTCTCTCTCTCTCTCTCTCTCTCTCTCTCTCTCTCTCTCTCTCTCTCTCTGTCTCCTTCTCTCTCTCTCTCTCTCCTTCTCTCTCTTCCTACTAAAGCAAAGAATATTGAGAGAACAAGTACGTTGAGAATAAGTTAGAAATGACGACGACAAAGATTCTGAAAGTATTCGTGATGAGAGTGATTGAAAAGCTTTTTAGAAAGGGGAGGTAGTTGTTTGCGAGGATCGATAATCGGACGGATGTACACGCGACAATGTGATGCTGCCATGTGACTTGAACGTTCTATGACGTTACGATCGTAGTATGTACGTATTATATATGTATATATGTATATATCTCGATTATTTTGAAAGTCGATTAAAACGTGCCAAGCCAATGTAAACGAGACGCATTGTACTCTATAGATTAATATAATATTATGTATAATATAAAACGCAATATATATTCGTTAAACAATAATTTTAACAATGACGTCATTTATATTATACATAAACACATCTTTATGGTTAACGGTACTTTTGTAATCTCACAAAAATCAATTCATATTTTCTAACACAATTTCTCACGGCAATTTATATACCTATGCGTTTTATCCATGTAAACTTAATAAATGCACGTACACGTACATATAAATATATATATATATATATATATATATATATATATATATATATACACACACACATATATGTATATGTATATATCTACAGATATAATATATTTATGGTTTAGTTAATTAGCTTTCAATTTTTTATTAGATATATTTATGTACTTGAAGTATACTAGATATAGTTAATATAAAATAACGATTTTAACTAGACACAAAATACATTTATCTCTCTCTCTCTTTTCTCTCTCTCTCTCTCTCTCTCTCTCTCTCTCTCTCGTTCACAGGTGTACTGCTTTATCCAGCAGCCTTTATCCTTGTTTCTCCTATACGGCAATGTAATTAATTTAACACGATCACCACCAGCGAGATTTTAACCCCTTCCTTCTTTCCACCCTACTCCATCCTCCACTCCACACCCCGCTCTCTCCTACCACTCTCATAATTCATTCCAGGCCGCACAAAACGGGAGAATTTCTATCTCCCTTTTCGTTAGCCCCAAAATCCGATAGTTATTAATTTTCATTTGCGAGTATGATCATGTTGTTAATATATATATATATATATATATATATATATATATATATATATATATAATATATAAATAATAAAACGTTTACTTTATAGTATATGAAACGAGTGAGTCGATGGAATTTTTCACGGGAGGATTTTCTATCAGAATTTAGACGAAGAAGTTAGAAACAGACACACATACACACACACGCGCGCGCGCGCGCGCGCACAGAGAGTGAGGGAGAAAGAGGAGACGAGTCCATGATTTGCATGGTCTCTCTATCAAGGTGATACGTCGGCTCGGTTGGTTCGTTGGTTGGTTGGTCGGTTGTATGTAAACAGAAAACGGGGATAGATCGATAAACGAGAATTAGTGAAAAGCGATGGAAGATAAAGAGCGACGCGACGTCCAATCGTTTACCTTCGTGAGACATCGACTCAGAACAGGATATGCTCGATCGTCGAGTCGAAGATAAACGAAAGGCATTCGCGTTCATTTAGTTTCTCCTTTATTTCCTCTCTTTCCTCGAATCGAATTGAACTTTTATATGTAAGTTAAAGCTTTCCGGACGATTGAGAGAGAGAGAGAGAGAGACATCGAAAAGAAATAAAGAGTAAGTAAATTTCTAGACAACGTCGAGTAGAAGAATTGTGTCGTTGATCTGAATAGAAAAAAAAAGAAAAAAGAGGAAAGAAAAAGAAAAAGTAAAACAAAAAGGAAGAAAGAAAAAGAAAAGGATAAAAGGAAAGGGGAGTAAAAAGAAGAGAAGAAAAGGAAAGACAAATATTATCTCTTTTTTTCTTTCCTCTCTCAAAGCTAAAGTAGAATGAAAATTTACGAAAGACAAATCTGTGACTAATAACTTTACTTTTTCTCATATCCCTATACTTTTCCTTTCCTTTCCTTCTTTCCATCCATCCTTCCTTCCTTCCTTCCTTTCTTTTTTCTCTCGTCTTTTTTCTTTTCCTTTCCTCTCTTGTCTTCTTTTATTTTTGTTTTGTTTTCTTTTTCTTTTTTCTTTTTTCTGTTTTTTTTTTGCTTACTCCTATTACTTTCACTCGAGTCAGCGACTCAGAAGATTTCCCTCGCGTCTACCGATCGGTTAATTGCTACCACGGTCGTCCTTACCATCTATGGTATGGTGTATAAAAGAGAAAGAGAGAGAGAGAGAGAGAGAGAGAGAGAGAGAGAAAAGGTGAGAAAGCATGGGATAGAATGGGCTGCCGGTGTAAGATAACAATGTTAAAGCAAGGGAAAACGGGAAAGGCAAGACGCTCGGGATCGGCCGGTACGACGTGTAAGGTACAATCAATCAGAGTGAGTAAGAGATGCCTAGGTGGTATACGAAGGTGATGGACGGACATTTTGGACCCTCTTCGACCTCGGTCTCCGTCTCTTTCCGACCATCCCTGGAAACGCATTAGTGTCACTTTTGAACAAAAAAAAAAAGAAAAGAAAAGAAAAGAGAAAGAAATCTGCCACCCCTTTCTTCCTTCGAGAATATCGAACGTACTTGAAATTTCTTGTCACGTACAACGATTTATTGAGTATCAACGATACGCATTTAATGGCCGCAGATCTATGTAAATTCATGTTTATCGATTTGACAAAAAAAAAAAAAAGAAAGAAAGAAGAGAAGAGAAGAAGAAAAAGAAATGATGATTTTTCTTTCTTTGGTTTTTTTCTTTTTTTTTTTTTTTTTTTTTTTTTCTTGAGAATAATTATTCTGAAAACAATCGGATCGGAGTCTTGAATATTCTAATTAAAAAATTTACACGTAATCTTCAAAAATGATAATTAAGCTGGTCGGAATTCTTTAATAAAAAGATATTTGATCGAGTCCTCGGCTATATTTTCGAACGTTCAGGTCAATTCGCGTGAGGAGAACGAAGTTACGTAATAAAGAATTCCAGTGGTATGGTTTTTCAACGTTTCCAACGCTTAGGGTCGATAAACTTCGTTCTCGTATGGTCGAGTTTTTAATCTTTATGGGGGCCGTTGGAGATGAGAAACGTAATGCGACAGAAGCATTCAGTACTCCCATGGCGATCTTACTATCGTCGGCCCTGTACATTTTCATGACTCGTATATCGTCCGTTACGAGAAAGTTAGAGGGAGAGAGAGTGAGAGGGAGAGAAAGAGAGAAGGGAGAGAGGGAGTGAGAGAGAGAGAGAAAGAGAGAGAGAGAGAGACTGAAAAAGAACAATGTTACGTCACCGTTGCCCTTTCTCTTATGCCCTTTTACCTTCTCTATCTACCCCTCTCGTTCCGATCTTTTCTTCACATTACACGACGCGAATAATAAAAAAAAAAAAGGGAAGACTTGGGAAGAGTTACTAAGACTGCCGAATGGTGATAGCTAAGCGGATATTGGTTCATATTTTATAACTTGGACACGTTACTAAATGTTGCGTGAACGGTCATGAAACGACAGAAATAAAAAATAGAGAAAAAGAAAAGATTAATCGAAAAAAAAATTTTAATAACACGGGCTAAAATGTGTATATACGAGAATAAAAAAATTAATGGAAATGGAAATTTTTGTTTTGTTTTGACAGGGGTAGACGGTAACGTACAAACCGAGGAAATATCTTGTCAAGATTTTAGGAATAGTTCCTCTCGGTTCATTGAAGATCACCGACGCTAATTCTCACGAATTCGACTCGGGAGATTGGTTGTTCATCCTCCAAACTGTTTTCCGAAGGTTCGCTAACCATTCCAAGCACGTATCCTCGACGATGTTCAACAATGGCCGTGTAGTATGGCGCGCTCTCACTGTACTAGTAATAGACCGTAATCATTTGTCCTTTCGACATGGCGATATACGTAACCACGAATAACGGTTCTCTTCCCTTCGAACTCGGAAAGATTTTTTTATCGTGGCAAAATTTCTCGTTTATGCATTATTATTTCAAATAAAAATGAAAATTGCTCTTTAGATCGAATAAAATATTAATATAAAAGTTTGGTTATGTATAGTTATGGAAAATTCAAAAGAATTTATCAACTCACGTGTAAAATAAAATGATTAACCTATGATTAGAGAGAACGAGGGAGAGAGAGAGAGAGAGAGGTAATAATTCCTTTTATAAATTTACTTTACATTAAAATTTTTTCTTCATTTTTTTTTTTTTATCAAACAAATTTTAATCTTTGCTAATGGAGATCGCGAAGAAGGTAGTGAAATTTTTGACCGGAAAATCGGCTTTTATTCAGGCTGTTAAACGCTACTATCACCTGCAATTCAAATATACCGCGTGAAAATACGACAGAATTTGAAGGAACAAAAGGGTGTGGTGTGTGCGTGTCATTATCAAGATTCTCGCTCTACTTCTCTCTGACACATAACTACGCGTGTTACGACGCACCAAGGAATAGACACTCGATTTTCCTTATTATCTCGAAAATCGATCTCGATTGTGACCGAGAATGCTTCTCGATTGTTCATATCATGATATAAGATAGTATATACATACATATATATATATTATATAAATATATACACACGAGAGAATACATAAGAGAATTTTTTTCATCATTTTAATTATAAAAGAAAAAAAAAAAAGAAAAGAAAAGAGAAATAAATTATTATCACAATAAAATCGACGTAACAACAATAGAGAGTGAAATAAAAACGAGAACAATAACGGAACGTAAGAATAAAAAGCAATGCAATAAGCAATAAAACCGGGGGTAAAAATAAAGGCAACTTTAGTGTCTGGGGATTATCGAGCGTTTCGAAAAAAGAAATAAAGGTAGATAGAGGGAACGATCGTTTCATGATTAGACTGAGAAACTTTGTTCGAAGATGATTCTTCCCTTCCCTTTCTGAAATCCTAGAAAAGTAGCGTTAGACGGGAGGAATAGAGAAAAAGATAGAAGGGGGAAGTTTAGGGGAAAGAAAAGTAAAAGGGACGGCCAGGAGTGCTGACATCACCCTATGAGAACGCGTGTCGTATTAAAACTTTTCCTGCCCTTTTATACTTTGTTTCGCCCTATAGGTCGATATGTTATAAGTGTATCTCTGTGTATATATATGTATTTATATATATATATATATATATATGTATATATATATATATATACACATGTTTTCTCCTTTACTAGTTCTTCGAATGTTACGACTGGACTTTACTGGTCATACAATGCATTGTTTATGTGAAATATCATTAGTCTTTTTACTCGTAATACCTAATACGGGGGAAGTCGCATACAAAATTTAATTAAATCTTTTCCTAGCTGATTACTGATAACTATGACGATGATGAAGACGATGACAGCGATGATGATGATGATGATGATGATGATGATGATAATGATTTTAATGCTAAGTTCGGATAAAGGGCAGAAGAAAGGAAGGAAGGAAGGAAGATTGTGAAAGGTAACGACGGTCTTTTTAGACAACGATCGGAAAGGAATTTCATAAGATCGGAGCTTTTACGAGGGATTGAAACGTTCATAGGAGGAGAAAGAGTGAGAGAGAGAGAGAGAGAGAGAGAGAGAGAGAGAGATAAAGAGAACTAGATAGATAGATAGATAGATAGATAGAGAGAGAGAGAAAGAAAGTTTATTATGTGCTCTGGTTTGACGTCACTCATAAGAGCAGTCCGTCGGTATATACGTTAGATATATACGTGTGTTTATGTGCGTCTCTGTGTGTGCTTCTGTACTCCTTGGTAAGAGCATTTAATTGCGAGGGCAAAATGAATCGCTCGGTCGGAGAATATGTATACAGCCTAAAAGCGAGAGGCTCGAGAGAAAATGAGGAGAGGGATCGTAGAGAGGTCTGCGTTGCCGTTAACGATTTTTTCCCTCCCCCCTCCCCCTCCCTACCAAGACGAAGCAACAACAGTTTATTCGAATAAACGCACCGACGATCTCTCTCTCTCTCTCTCTCTCTCTCTCTCTCTCTCTCACGCTCACTTTTCCTCTCCAGCTTTTTTTCTTTCTTCCATGTAATATATTCTATAAAAAAAAAAAAATTATTCAATTCCGTAACAATCTATACTCCATTTCGTCTACGAATCGAAGGACAAACTTTGGAATATTCTCGATAAATTCCAATTAAGAAGGGATCAAATTTGTATTGGGGAAATATTAGAATCATCTAATCGTTACATTATCTCGTTACGAGCATATCGATTTTATATACTTAAGAACGGGTCTTTAAATTATAAAGGATTAGAAATGTATCGGTGAACGATATAGTTCGTTCGTTCGTTCCGTAAGGATGGTCCATGTTGAGAAAGGAGGGTGGAAGGAACGAAAAGGGCGCGCTTTTGGGCTCGTCGACATCGAAGACGGCCTCGAGCTTCCGATATTGATCCACATTTCAGTCACAGAGTACTAGTCCTTCGGCAGTTTTCTTCTTCTTCTTCTTTTTCTTCTTCTTTTTCTTCTTCTTTCGAAAGGATGCTTCTATCTAACCTCTTCGCCCCTATTCGTTCATCTCTTTCTAAAACTCGTATACTTCTTTTCTCTAGCAGCCCACTTACTAAAAGAGGAAGAGAGAGAAAGAGAGAGAGAGAGAGCGAGAGAGATAGATAGAAAGAGAGAGTCGTCTTTTAGTTATATATTTCCACTTTTCTACAGCTCGAACCCTAAACAACGCTTTCCCTCTTTTATCCAGCTATCTCTCTCTCTCTCTCTCTCTCTCTCTCTCTCTCTCTCTCTCTCTCTCTCTCTCTCTCTCTCTCTCTCGTTCATTCTTACTTGGCCTAAAACCCTTTGCTATGAGTCCCGCAATCAGATAAATCGAGTCGTGCACCATCCTTCTTTTCTTTACTTTGATCCTACGTTTTACTTTCTTACGAAACGCGATATCGAGAAAAATGGACATCTTCGTATAAATCGTCTCGCATCTACAATATAACGTCGTTTATATCGCGCCGAGCTTTTCATCTCTTTCCTTTTCATTTGAACTCTCTTATAACTTCTTTTCTCTTTTCCTTCTTCTTCATCTTCTTCTGCTTCTTCTTCTCTTTTTCCTTCTTCTCCTCTTTTTTCTTTTTCTCTTTCAGTACTCCTACGATACTTCAGAAAAAACTTCGTGATTCCGAAGTTTCGATCGATCTTCCTTGGAACCAATAGATAATCTTCGTAACTATTGACTGACCCCATGAACATTGACATCACATCGATGCGATTTTATTTTAAACAAAATAAACAAAGTTTAGTAGTAGTTCGAAATATTCCAAATATCCCGATCGTACTTAATATCATATATCTATTGTATATATATCTATATCATAGAACCACGATCGAAACTCTCAAACCGGTTGAAAGCGCTACTCGATCATCAGTAGTATAGTCAGTTATTTGTCAGGCACGTACTCAGAACGTGGATACGCTTGCACGACTCTTGATATTTCGAAAGTCTCAACCGATAATAATCGGGAATATCGAGTCGAAGGTTGTCCATACTGTCGACCAAGAGCCACATTATGGTAGAACATATATTTTTCCCCGAATGAAACTTCCTTCTAAGTCCTTTATTCTAGCTTCAGTTTCTACGATGAAAAAAAAATCGATATTTTCGATAGCTAAGCTTAACGATAAAAGTTAAATCATTATCGGAACAAAAGTTGTCTTCTCTTTTCTTATGTTCTTTTTTTTTCTAATACAACATTATCAACGAGTTATTATCTCGAATTTCTAATGGTTTTGTTCGTTAGAGAAAGAAATCAAATTAAAAAATAAATAAATAAATAAAAAGAAGAATCAATTAAATTACGTAAAGAGATACTATTAGAGTTTGTTTTATTTTGAAATGATAAAAATCACGCGGCGTCATTCTAAGTCGCTCCGAAATCTCGTATCGATTCCTGAGCCTTCTCATTCGAAGAACATGTGATACGAGAGCTCGGAATCGGAATTCGTAGAAAGTGTATCGAATAAACTGCAAGTACAGTGATAGGGAGCCAGGATATGTTGGACGAAGGCCCAGTTTTTCTCCTCTTCTACTTCTTGGAAAGAAAAGAGGAAATAAGAGAGAGAGAGAGAGAGAGAGAGAGAGAGAGAGAGAGAGGGAGAGAGGAGAGAAGAGAAACCTCAGCGCAAAATGCACGAAGTTAAGCCCGTAAAGGAATTCCCTGGTGTTTTTCAATTTCGATATATAGGTCTACTTGTTTTCTTCGAGAATTCCGTTGGTGCATCCACCCTCGTTCTTCCCCGTCCCCAACTCCTCTAACTATTCGACGTAGAGCACAGGGACTCTTGCCTGGTACAAATCGTGACATAAAAAGAAGAAAAAGTTCGATTTGGTACTCGAATGAAGAGAGATAGAGATAGAGAGAGAGAGAGAGAGAGAGAGAGAGAGAGAGAGAGAGAGAGAAAGAAAGAAGGAGACAGAGAGAGAACGAGAGAGAAAGAGAGAGAGAGAGATTCTCTCTATAGTAATAGAGAGAACGAGAGTGAAAGAGAGAGAGAGAGAGAGAGATAGTAATAGAGAGAGTAAGAAAAAGAGAAAAAGAAAGAGAAAGAATGGACATGAGAATAACGGATGGTTATTCGAGAATGGTATGCGATAGTCGATTCGTTCCAAGTCACGTGGCTTCTTCTCTTGATCGTTGAAAAGCTGCTTGGCGAGTGAACACTTCTAATAAAATTTATGTCTTAGTATATCGCCTGTATCGTATTTAACACAAATTAAGAAGATTAAATAACGTTAATGCCGTTGTATATTTATATATATGTACCTAAATATATTAATATATTTATCACAATCTATATATATATATATAGAATAGACTTTGCTAAATTATAATTACTCAAATTTCGAAATTGAACGATATGATTTTACAACTAATGTTAAATACATTATTATAAATGTCAACACATACTCTCCCCACCTGTTGTATTTATAACGTATAATCGATTCACTGAATAATCGTTGTTATCGTTTAATAATGAAGTCGAATTGCCGGAGCACATCGAAATGATCTAATAAATAAATAAATAAATATATATATATATATATATATATCCGAGGAAAAAGTATGAAACACGTAATAATCTAAAAATGATGATATACTTTATGAATTGTCGAACGATCAACTGCTCGAATTCTCTCGTATAATTTCGATGAATCTGCGATTTACGTGTATAACGAGCTTCCCTGCATATCGACGAGTCGAGTGGTGAGTACGGCCCCGTGAGCAACGAGATAGAGAGACAGAGATAGATAGAGAGAGAGAGAGAGAGAGAGAGAGAGAGAGAGAGAGAGAAGACTATCTCACTATTGATTGCGCCTTGCAACCTGTCGCACTCATCCCCACCCATCCCCTGATTCCATCCCTAATTTCACCCTCCTCGACCCCTCCTTGGCCTCTCCTCAGCCCTCATCCGGCACAACGGAGCCTATTTTTGCTTGGCTATCGTGAAACGCGAAGACGTTCTTTCCAACCCTCCCTTATCCCTCTCCACCCTATCCAATCCCCATCCCACTCACCTCCTCGTCTCTTTTGACGTCAATTTCGTTAATTATTTCGAGCGAAGAAACCGCAGCTTTTGCGATCGGACTTCGTGACCGTGATCAATCGTGATTATCGTTTTACGATTCGAGTGAGCTTCAATGAAAATATTCTTTTATTGAAACTCACGAGATTATCAATATCTTTGTAAATCGATAAATAATATATTAATTTTATTATAAGTGTTGGGTTAAATATTATTTGTACAAACAAAATAAAAGCGGTTGGATAGAAATTTGTTTGATATGACATAAAGACAAGAACGAAGAATGATTCGCTTTGAAATTCGGGAAACAGGAATTAGCAAGCCGTTACGCGTAGACGCAATTAATACGTAATTAGACGGCAATTTGTCAAATTGGACATGCTCGAGGAACATGAAATTTTAGAAATCGTTCGTGACTATTCGTTGTCTGGGTACCTATCTACGAATTGTTGAAATTTTTTTTCTTTTTTTAAATCGTTTAACCTTTTCTTTCGAATCGTACGACGAATGGATTCGAATCTATCAATGGATGAATTAAAAGTAAAAAAGTTTGAACGAAGGGGATTAATCGATGTTGAATTTATAATTACGTGACCCTTATTTAACGAAAATCAAAGGAGAACATTCGATGAGAGTTGGTACTCACTCCTTCTAATCATTCTCTCTCTCTCTCTCTCTCTCTCTCTCTCTCTCTCTCTTGTTATTTTATTTATTTATTCTTTTTCTTTTTATATTGCACTTAGAAAAATCCCTCGTAAATCTCATTCGCGATAACTTCATCGGGCCGTAATTGAACTGGTGGTAAATTAAAGGTTAACTTTTAGCGATGACAACGTTCGACATTAATTCGATACAACTATAAAACATTACTTGTGTCATATCATTAATGTGATAATATTTGGTATATCGAATGATGTAAAGAGATTTATGATTAAATTTTGATGTTACACGTTGAAAAATTTGATAAGTTGTCGATTTAAAAAAAAAGTACTCTTTTAACGAATCGCTTTATTTGCGTCGATTAAAGACGTTTAACGGAGAGATTGCCGAGAAATTTCATAGGCTCCTCGAGTGCTGTAAAATTTTTGTTAAACACCCTGCATAGTCTCTGGAAAATCTAGAATATACCTCTACGCGAAGAAGCGCAGAGAAAGTGAATAATTGATTGGCGAGTCCCCGTGGGAGAACTTAGTTGCTTGGAATGGAAGAGAGAGCCGTCGTGTCGTGATCGTAAGAAGAAGTTGGAATGGACTTCCGTTGGAACGGAATGATAAACGAGGAAATAAATCCTTAAAGGTAAGCGTAAATCGTAGATTATCAAAATCCGAAAGGGGATTTTTCTTTTCTTTACGAGAAAAAATTGTATAAGTGCAACCGATTGGAAACTGATCGTTCCGTCACGAAATTATTCAAATTAAAACGGGTCGATGTGTGAAGATTTATAAAAAAATTTATAAAAAAAAAAAAAAAAAAAAGAGAAAGAAAAAATCAGTAAATACTACAACATGTGAATCGTAAATATACGTACGTATGTATATAATGCATAAGAGGAAAAAGGTAGATAACAAATAAATGATTATTATGACGATCGAGTTAAACATATTTTATACGTCAGTTAACTGAACGTAAATAAAAAAAAAAATAAATAAATAAATAAATACTTTTTAACTTTTCAAGACGAGACAATGAATATGTCATAAAGAAAATCGGAATACGCGAGCTTATGTATATGCAACTCTTGCATAAGAGATAGAGGCGTGGTAGAGTGCACGCGGAATTCCAGGGTCGATCGAGGGAGAGTGGTGGGGTGCGAAGGGATGGAAGAGAAGTGGTCGACGTCTGCGTGCGACAGGCCGCAACTCCATATACGCATCGTTAATATGCAGCATCGTTAGTAAGCCGAGTGACACTTGGACGGCGATTCGATGACACGCGAAAGGGACAACAGCGAGACTGGATGGTTATCACCTAGATAAATAAATAAACCAATCCTTATAAGCAGACTTTATCAATAATATTTACTTATTTCCGAAAGATTGCAAACGATCGATTTGATTCGAGAAATTCAATTGTTGATTAAATATCATACAACGAATATATATACACGATATCGTTAACGTAACGAGAAAGACAAATTCTAAACAAATGTGTCTACCTAATTCAATAAACTCTCTCTCCCTCTCTCTCTCTCTCTCTCTCTCTCTCTCCCTCTCTTCATCCTTTTCTTTTTATATCCCTTTAAAGAAAAAATATGAAACTTCGATAAATAAGAATGACTTATCGGTAAATCGATCGACAAATTTACAGGAAATGTACGTTCGATTATTTACAACTTTAACTTCCATGTATACACCTAGATATACATGGGTATATATAATGTCACATACATATGTACTCATGGTAGAGAAGAGAAAACTGCAGGTCACAGGGATATTAACTACTCTAGTGTCACTGCACCACCGGGCTCATCCACGGTAACGTAACTCTAACGTAGGAAAAGTGTTGCTTCTGCAAATTGTAACCCCTTTTGCCGCTACAGAGATACGTAATTGGAAGGCGTTTTTACATCGATTATGCTAAAGGTACACATATAGAGGAGAGTTTAGTTTCTTTTTTTTTTACTCTCAAGCTCTTCTTTTTCAACCTTTATTCACAATTTATGAGATTTATTTTTCTTTTTTTTTTTCTTTTCATTTCTTAAAAATTGAAACGAAAAAGAAAGGAATAAGAAGAAGAGGGAAGTTTTAAAAGAAAAATTGAGATTTTGGGATTCGATCGACCGAAGGAACGATCGATTTATCAGGCGAAGATACGTTATATTGTAATTGCACTTGCACGTTCGTTCCTTGAATGACGTTTCACAATCCGCTAGACCGCGGACACACGCGAAATTGTCACCGTAGCAAAATTACACGAGAGAGATAGATAGATAGATAGATAGATAGATAGATAGGTAGATAGAGAGAAAGAGGGGGGGAAGGAGAATAGAGAGAGTGGGGGAGGGAGCTCTGAAACGTATCCAATAACTGTGCTGGTCCATACGGATGTTCCACCGGCAGCTGTTCGAGCCATGCGAATGAAATTCTCACCCCTCCGACCAGTTCCCCCTCGTCTCACCCTTACAAGGATCAACTTGTCGTCGACTTTTTGCGTTCTACTTTTTTTTCTTTTTTCTTTTTTCTAAATCATATTTTCACCGATGAAAGCGACAGTGATTGTACTTTCCGACCAATTTTCCCGAACTACAGTGAAACGTTCGTTCGTTCGGTAAAATGATTTTTAAAATAAATTTGTAAGTTTTGTCTGCTGACGGTAGGTATTCCATTTTTTATTTTCTCTCTCTCTCTCTCTCTCTCTCTCTCTCTCTCTCTCTCTCTCTTGCATTTTTCTTTTTTTTTTCATTTTTTTTTCTTCACAAATAGAATGACTTTTCACTAAAATTTTCTGTCACGAAATGAAGTAAAAAATTCAGCGAGTTTTTCGCTTGTCTTTTTCTATTTTTTTTTTTCGTTTTTAATATTCATTAGAGTACATTATTGAAACGATTATATGAGTAATACTCATCGATAGTTTCTAATGCCTGTTTCGCGAATAATTTGATTAGATTTACATTCTTGTAGTAAGACAAAGGGGAATTGTGGGTAGGTATAATCATGATTATCGATAATCAAAATCAAACGTTGCAATTGCTTTCATTGTGCGACACCCGAAGAGAAGCAGGCAAACGTAGAGAGCGTTAGTATGTAAACAGTCGTCTGTCTATACGTAGCCTGATCGAGAACGGAGATTAATGAACCAACCAACTTTGCCCTGTGCTCCTTTGACCATCGATTAATCTCTTGCATTAGCGCCTGAATCTACGTTAGAGATAATGACTGCTTCGTGGCAGTGGCTCTTAAATAGAACATGACTATTAAATCTATTCGCAAGACCTTCTCCGAATAATATTTTGCAAGAGAAGAAGAAGAAGGTCAAAGCAATCTAAAAAAAAAAGGAAATAAAAAAAGAAGAAAACAAAGAGGGGAAAATAAGATTCTCTTATTTTTTCACCTCGTGGAATTTTCTAAACTGATCGATCGAATCAATGAAAAATTGATAAGCAACTTTGACAAATGATAGCAACTAATTCGTTATTACCTTGACCATCAAGATGCAATATTTTCCATAACAAATATTTACAACCGATGTCTTATCTTAGATCGAAGAAAAATAACTTTTAAGTGACTATCTCAATAATTATTTAGATGAGAATCAGTTCACAACAACACTTTATGCGGGCCATTGCATGTTATAGGTATACGTACGGTATCTACGTATATGTTAGATATATAGAAGGAGAGAAGTTGGCCGATGCCAAGCCGAAGATAGATGCAATTATTTGTGGTAAGATGATCTCAATTAAGGGTGCCACAGCCTAGCTTATACATCTATCCACCTCGGTTTATATCAAACCCTATCTCCCTCCTCTCCACCTCCCTCCCTTTCTCTATCTATCTATCTATCTATCTATCTATCTATCTATCTATCTATCTATCTATTTTCCCTCCTTGAATCCACTACGTTGCATCAGCACTAGACGACTTTCCGTCGCCTTACAGAGCCCTTCGTGTAAAGAGGAGAGAGAACGATAATGGTGGGGATAAGATGCCACGAGGCACAAGATTACAACGAGCGGATATGTCGTTGTAACTCGATCGACGGAACCTTAATCTCGCATAAATTTCAACGAAACTCGATAAATAGCTCCTGCATAGCAGTTCGTCGTCGTCGTCGTCGTCATCGTCATCGTCGTCGTCGTCGTCGTCGTCGTTGTCGTCGATCGATTTTATAATTTACATGGAATCGTTGAAATTTTGACTGTCAATAAATCGATTAAAATTTGATGACCATGACTTGGAAATAGTCTCCTTCTTTTTTTTTTTATTTCTTATTTTTTTCTTTTTTTTTTTGAAGAGACTGAAAAATTTTTGTTTTTTAATAGATGTTCCGATCGACGATCGTCAATGATCTACAAAGATCAAACTAATTGCAATATTTTCCCGGTTAGAAGGACACTTAACGATATATCATTTTCTATTTGCATAACGATAGCTACATGGCATATCAGGGTGATTGAAATCACACGAGTGTCGATTTCATTTGTGACTTTCATGTGTGTTGGATACCAAAATCCGATAACCTAGGAACTCGCGCGTTCGAACGGGCTGATATGCTCGTAAAAGCCACGATGGAGGAAAATATATGTGTTTTGTCAACGAGCAACGTCATTAATCGATTTTAGTCTCACCCGACGAACGATCTGTATTCGTATTATCTATATTCTTCGTTTCGATGTGATCGATTTGACGGATATTTGTATAAATTAATTTTTACGAAAAGCAATTGGAAAAGGAGCATAGGTAGACCAGATATATTTAACAAGATCGTAAAACTAAGTGAAACATTTAACATATATATATGTTAATAAGAGAAGACCATATTGACAAATATAACAACGGGTCACCTATGTATCGATACGAGAAAGATGATGGTAATAAAATAACTGGTAATAACTCGAGATAAGAATACATTTAAATCGATATCGAGCAACGTCTACTTTCCACGATAATGTCTGTGCCTAATGCGAGAACTTACTAACGGATTCTTTCTACTTATTTCAATCTTCAGTTCAAATTTAAACTCCTCCGAGACGATTCACTTTAGAGAGAAGCGCCGGTCTACTTTTCTAAGAATGGACCAAGTCGATTATCTCGAACGAAGGATCCTTCAAAAATGGAGGACATGTGGATGAAGAAGATAAAGGAATCTCGACTTGACCTTTCCCATATTCTCTAAGCTATAACGCCGACTTATTTTCGAGATGTCGAAAAAGATGTCGGCCTTTTTATATGGACCCAGGTATTCCTTGAAATAGACGATGGATGGTTTCGTTATGGAAGAACCAATGACGTTTCTCCTAAAAGCTTTGGTCAATTTTCAATGAGAATCATCGGAGAACCGGGATTATCTTCGAAGTGACAACGAAAAGTATATTTTAAATCGGTACTTATAATGATCGAAAAGAAAGTAGACAAATAAATGTCAATGCTTCATGATTTATTGAATTTATATAATATGGTCCTATAGTAATCGCGTAACAATGAAACAAGGAAGGTATACCAAAAAGACCGGCAAATCAATCGATGAAAATTCGAGCTGTTAATGAAGATGCCTCGCATATACAAGTGCGTATCTCTGGTGTCCAAAGTCGATCGCCAACGTCGACAATACTATGCTGGTATGTATATGAAAAGCGAACTGCAAAGCGGACATGTCGATATAGCATAATTGGAA
Source organism: Dolichovespula sylvestris (assembly GCA_918808275.2). Taxonomy (NCBI): domain Eukaryota; kingdom Metazoa; phylum Arthropoda; class Insecta; order Hymenoptera; family Vespidae; genus Dolichovespula; species Dolichovespula sylvestris. The sequence continues at coordinate 3,405,792 of OU964963.1, read as the reverse complement.
ATAGTTCTGACATTCACTGAATGAGCTACTCCGGGGGAGCAATTTATAAACTGGTCTTTATCAGCCAAACGAGAAACAGCCGTTCGTTAATTCATTTGCCGACGAAGTGCCACTTTCCAGGGCACACCGGTGATTTCCATTCTCACAATCAGCGTGGAAATTAGATTCGGCCTGGGTAGACGCGATCATTATAGATGAGGGGCCACACCGAATGGGAGGAGGGTCTCCTTCGACGAATTACAAACTTCAAGATAGATAGAGAGGGAGAGAGAGAGAGAGAGAGAGAGAGAGAGAGAGAGATCTAAACTTTTCATTGGAAGAGTTCCTGCTATTTGCCTGCAGATTTAGCAACATTGCGAAACTCAAATACGTATACTCATCTGAAATTTTGGAATCTTATGATTCTTGTAAATCTTCTAGATCTATAGAAACGTAGAGATGTTAGTGTAAGGAAGTAAACATGTTCGTTCCCATAGGGATTCTCAGAAAGGCTAGATTTGTACTCTTTCTAAGAGAACATATGAAAAAGAAAAGTAATGGGGAGGAACATTTTATACCTTGCAGTGGTTGCAATTGTGGATGACCGAGTACGGCTGGGCACAGTCGTAGCGCGCCAGGACTTCCTCGAACTCGCAGTGTAATCTGGCGGCGAGCAGGTCGACGAGAAACAGCTTCTCCAAAGCATCGGCGCATTTCCGGCCGCCATTTAGCACGTCCTCGAGCGGGCCTCCCTTACCAGGCGCCAGGGCGTTGACCACCGCGTGTTCGCAGCAATGCCGCAGACGCAACCCACTCATGAACCAATATCGATTCTCCCTTGGGGTTAAAAAACTTCCCGTACTGGCCCGGCCGAAATCGTCCCGACAGATGTCTCTCTTGTGCGACTCCTCGAGATAAAAAAGGCACTGTTCCGGAACCGCCCGCTCGCCATCATCGGGCTTGGCTCGATCGCGCTCCACCTCGTCGCCATCCTCATCGTCGTTGTCCTCGTAATTCCTTTTCCTTTCCTTCGCCAGCTCCTTCGCTTCGCCATAAAGATCGTCACCGCGATCACCATCTTTCTTCCTTGCCCTCGACTTATTCTCCATAGCTTGTAGTTTCTTGATAACTTGGACGAAACCAGCTTCGGGCTCGTTTCCTTGCGATTTTAATTTGCATGGGCTTGGACAGATCTTCGGAGCTTCCGGTGGACCACAGCTACCCTGAAGATCGGCCGGCGCTGGACCAGCCAGATCGCAGGCCGACAGCCAAGGATTTATCTGGTTCACCTCCCAAGCGTATTCGTTGTAAGGATGCGCGTCAGTGGTCTCAGGGATGGCCTGCTGATCCTGATAAAACTCTTCCATTTCCATTTGTTGAGCCTTTGACTCTGCCTCCTGACGATAACGAGGTTGATCGTTCTCATCCCTTTCAACATATTGTTGCACCACGTTGTTGAACGATGAGGACAACGGCGAGCCTCTCGGCGCCGTTTTGTTGTTGTTGCCGTTGTGGTGGTTGTTCCTGTTGTTGCTATTACTTCTATCGCTGTCGTTTCGTTCCCGTATGAGATTCTCACCGCTGCTGAGGGCACCCGCCTTTTGTCCAAAGCCAGCTGAGGAAGGATGTTGGCTCGAACTGTTGCTCGAGCACAACAACGGCCACGTCAGGAGGTACAGGAGAAGGAGCAGTCCGTAATTCCTGCCGCGACGAGGCGGCTGTTGCTGCTGCTGCTGCTGCTGCTGTTGGTGGTGGTGATGGTGGTGGTAGTGGTGGCGGTTCTGTTGGTGATGTTTTTGCTTTTGTTGTTGACGTTGTTGCTCCTGACGCCGGTGATTCGCGATTCTCGAATTACTCTCCTCGAGGACAACCCTGAGATTCGCGTTAGATTCGTTCGACCAGTTTCCTTCTCTCCGACCAAGAGTCGACTGTGGAAATCCATCAGGATACTCGTTATTTCCTTGAGTTTCCCGTCCTTTTCTTCTCTTTCGTTCACGCTCAAAGTCGACGTCGTCGACGACGACGACTCTTTCGTGTTCTTCGAAGCTATCACTTTGATCCTCTTCTCGTTGAAGACGATAGCTGGAAGACTCTCTATTCTTGTTAGCGTTCGATAAATGAGCCGATGCACCGCGATCGACGACGGTTGCGTCGTCAGTTCCGATTCCGTTTCCACTATTTTCGATAGTCCACAAGTGACATCGCGTAGCATCGATCTCGATCGTCGACGAGGGTTCGACGGATGCGTCCATCGTCGACCGTCGGTACGACGATATGTTCTCCGTTTCGTCCTCGTCATCGTCGTCGTCATTAAAGGCAGTGTTAGCAAGCACATCGAGAGAAGAAGAAGTACCCGTGAGAAAAATCGCACTGTTCGAGAATCCATTTGACGCGGGATAAGAGCGTACCGAGAAACGTTCGACGGTGTAACCACGCAGGAAGATTCGATCGTTGAAAATAGATGATCTTCTACGACGTCCAGCGAGTCCCCCTTTCTTTCTCGACTGGGAGGTAGGAGCAACAGTCCACCGTCGTCGTTGTGGTCGCGTCGCTGAGAGCCGATCCGCTCGGCGTTCTCCCTGCTCGGCTTCCAAGGTCGGTGTGACCGCGTGATAACGCGCGCGCACCACACTGCGGAAAGGAGGGTGGCGAGAGGCGCGAAAGGCAGTGGCGTTTCTAGCTGCTGGCCCGTCCTCGTGTTCTCCGTGCAGCTGCTGTCTTCGACGCCGACGACGTCGCCGTCGTTGTTGCTGTTGTTGTTGTTGTTGTTGTTGTTGTTGTTGTTGTTGCTGCTGCTGCTGCTGCTGCTGCTGTTGTTGTTGTTGTTGTTGTTGTTGTTGTTGTTGTTGTTGTTGTTGTTGTTGTTGTTGTCGGCGATGATGCTGATGCCGATGATGTTGACGTTGTCGCTCGGCGATAACGACGTTACCACGTCGTTCCTGTTTAGCGGTTGCGATCCGACGAAAGAGAGAACAACAACGATAGACGACTCGGGAGTCCTCGTCGTCCTCCTCCTCCGCCTTCTTCTTCTTCCTCTTCCTCTTTCCTCTCGTCGTCGTGGGTGGTCCCGTGAGTCCGGGCGAGTCGAGCCGCATGGACACGAGATCGGGGACTCTAACGTCCCCGTGTTCTCCACGTCGTTCTCGTCGTTGCTGAGACTCCCCGATGATGCTTCCGAAGGAGTTCTCCTTCCTTTCCTCCGTCCACCGATCGAAACGAGGATCGGCGAGGAAGCGAGAACGTACGTGAGGCGATAACGTAGGCGATAACGATACAAACGATGATAAGAGGAAGGAGTCGTGGCGAACTCGCGCGGACAATCCGTGCTGGGGTCGCGTGTTCCTTGCTGCAGGGGGCCCCGCATCGCTGCCACCAAGGCCTAAGCCCGCTTCTTCTCCCGCGGCTAAGCTGCGTCCTTCCGCTGCCGCCGAGCTCGCCACCGACCTCGCCACCGGCCTCGCCACCGAAAGTAAACGAACTAAGCGTATTACTCGTACTCTTTCTACTCCTACTCCTGCTCCAACTACTTCTTCTCCTCTCTCCTTCCCTTTGGTCAACGGTGCTCTCAGCCCCGCTCGAAAGTATCCCGGTGCCGTTAGCCAGCTTCGAGGACTCGTTCGAACGGTCCGGGTTAGCGGGGCCCTTAGAAGTTCCCCTGGGCCAGAAACCGCGAGTCTCTTCGTCCGTAAATAGGGACGACGATAGCTGCGGGAGAAACGGCACTGCCGAGTACCACCACCAACACGGTAACGATCGAGCTCGTGGTAACCGCGACTGCCGCGGCAGCCACCGTCGTAACGGCAACGAGGACTGATTCGGGTAAGGCTGATAAAGGCGGGAAGAAGGCAGGATGATTTTGGATAATGCGTCGTCGTTCGTCGATGATACCTTTCGTCTCTTCCTCCTGACACGCCACCTGGCCGAACACAGGGACCACCGTCCTGGAAGCACCACCTTTTTCGTCTTCTTTCTTTTCCACTTCCTCCTCCTCCGACTTCTCGTCCTTCTTCTTCTCTTCCTTTTCTCCCTGTAGTTTGTCGCTCGCGTGAACGTGCCACCGGGTTGAGCGGGTCTCTTCGTACGAACGTCGAGCGTGGGGGAACGTCGAACAACGACGACTCTGACGACAGGAGTTCTCGAGCGGCGAAAGCGCACGAACGCCGTCCTCGTAGTCCCCCTGCCGAGGCTCGCGAGCTCCCGATACGGGACACCGAGGTTCATGCTGCATCCTGCACGCGAGGCTATGCGCCCTCCTCCTCCCGCCTCTCTTCCTCCTCCTCCTTCTCCTCCTCTTCGTCTTCTTCGTCTTCGTCGTCGACGATGATCACGGCCGGTGCCGGCACGATTGCGAGCACCACCACCACCACCACCACCGTGACGAACTTAACGACGAACTCGACTCTCGAGACCTCATGGACACACCCCCGTGCGAAAACTACCTCCTCGGCTTCTTATTCCTTCTCTTCGATCTTCTTACACACCTTCGACTATTATTTTCTTACTCCGATTGATTCTTCCTTGACCACAGCTATCACACTTATCCCGACCACCTGATATCTTTTTACCCAACACACAAATACTGTCTCCTTTACAGCTGCGATAGCGAAAAGAGAAATATTCATTGAAAAATAGGCGCGTGTCGCGTCTCCCTTTTAGGTCTAAAGGAAAAAGAGAGAGAATGATAGAAAGGGAAAAAAGGGGGAGGGTGGTGAGATGGGGTGGAGAGAGAGAGAGAGAGAGAGAGAGAGAGAGAGAGAGATGGAAAGGAAAAAAAAGAAAGTGAGGTTAGGGCGCACTTCACTTGCACTCGCGCTATACTACACCCGGATCGTGATGGCACGCACGGAGATGCGCGCGGGCGCGCGCGCACGCCTCTTTTCCACTCGGTGAGCAGCCCTTAAAGAGCTCGATTTTTGCAGGAAAACGAACTTTCGCCCGTATCGTCGAGCAGGGATCATAGATATATTTTTTGATCACGGGAGTGTATAACGCGCTAATAGCTTTCTCTACGCGAGAATGATTACGCGACGAAACACGCGGCTGTCGTCGAATCGGCTGTCACGAGGAACGGACGGAGAGACGGTCCCTGCTCGATCGTTCCTCCTTAACTCCTCCGCTTCTCCGCGCACCCAGAATGGGAACGGTCGTTCCAGGAACTAGAACCCCTCGCAGCCTCGTTCGTCCTACTTTTCTCTCTCTCTCTCTCTCTATCTTGCTCCCTCGTTCGCTTGCTTTCTCGCTCGCTCGCTCGCTCGCTCGTACACACTCTCACGTACGAGACCCTATATTTATTTCTTTCGTTTTGTCTGATCCTTGTAACCATTTAACCACTTGCTTAACCAAACGGATTGTTAAAAAGCGTCTCGTCCAAATTCGACGAATCGGCGAACGCGAGATAGTCGACGACGCCGTCGTCGACATTGACGACGACGACGACGACGGCAACGGCAACGGTGTCGACGATGCTGGCTCGACCGATTTTTGGCACGGCGTTAAACGGATACGACGACAACAAAGGAATCCTCGTACACGTTTTGTTGTGTTCAGAAAGAGGACCACGGCGTCGGTGACGTAGGAAGCAGGTGGAAGAAACTGGCCAAAGGGGTTGGTCGATGCGCTGGAGGAGGGAGAAAGGAGAAAAGGAGGGTGCGTCCGCGACGTTTAAGAGGAGCCACGGCGATTCCACTTTTCACACTTCGACCAGGGTGTACGTGAATGTGTGCGCGTGTAAGAGAGCGAGAGCGAGAGAGAGAGAGAGAGAGAGAGAGAGAGAGAGAGAGAGAGAAAATAAGAAAACGAGTGGAAGCCAGATGAACGCCAAGCTTATCTTCTCGTTATTCTTTATTATTCCGTTCGCGAAACAAACCATACTTATCGTTCTTCCGTTTCGAACAGTTCGTACGAAATGAAAAACATATCGAATAATCGCGTTTGGATTTCGACTAGTATACACGAGAGGAGAACGATAGACACCAGGAGGATTATCGCAGCACGGGACAATTTATCTCACGCGCGTGCACCCCTGCACATGCACATACATACACACAGAGGATACACGCATGCACGTACGCACGCACGCACGTACGCACGCACGCACGCACGCACGCACGCACGTACCTATGTACGCTTATTGGATACGTTAAATTACGTTTGTTAATTTCTATGTACGTATTATATACAGACGCGCATATATATACATCTATCATATATACGCATGTATGTATAATATGTACACAACAAAGAGAGAGAGAGAGAAAACACCAACAAAAGAGAGAGAGAGATAGTTCCGAGCGCGTGACACACGAGAAACACCGAGCCCGTAGCCGCAGCAGGCACTGCGCGCGTATCAGCTAACGAGCGTATCCGACGAGTCCCGAGTTGGAGAGACGTCGGAAACTTCGGAACACCTTCGTTCTCTCGCGGCCCGTCTCTCTGTCTACCGCACGCGCACATGCGCTTATCTCTCTCTCCCTCTCTTTCTTTCTGTCTACCCTTCCTTCTCTCGATCCCCTTCCATTTCTCCCTCTCGTACTAGCAGCCCCGCATTCTCCCTCCCTCGATATCTCTTTTCAACGTTACGTTCGTGAGAGCTATAATCTCAGGCAGATCGTTTATACGAAGGGAGCGGTGCTACATTCTCTCTCCCTCTCTCTCACTCTCTCTTTCACTCTCTCTCTCTCTCTCTCTCTCTCTCTCTCTCTCTCTCTCTCTCTCTCTCTCTCTCTCTCTCTCTCTCTCTCTCTCTCTCTCTCTCTCTCTCTCTCTCTCTCTCTCTCTCTCTCTCTCTCTCTCTCTCTCTCTCTCTCTCTCTCTCTCTCTCTCTCTCTCTCTATCTATCTATCTATCTATCTATCTATCTATCTTTCTAACGCGCGCGCGCGCGCACCCACGTTTTCTCCGCAATTGCCGTAAGTGCGCGCGCGCGAGCAGAAGATCGTAGGGCGGATTCTTTTCCCTCGTTCGGCAGGAACACGCCGGCCAGCAAGAGCTGTGCGCGCGCGCTCTCGCTCGAAAACGATGGACTCGATCGTATTCTCCTCCTTCGCTTCCTCCTCTTCCTCCTCTTCCTCCTCCGCCAAATTCCTCCTGCTCTTCCTCCTCCGTCTTCTCATCCCTTTTCTTCTTGAGACGAAGGACGTATTCGCGTCGCCGAGAAGCGACCGAATTATAAGGAACGTCGCATGCATCCGACTGTTCTATGTAAGCGAGCGAGCGTGCTGCGCATGCGCCCCGTCTGCTCGAGTGGCGCCACCATCGTACCGCGTCCGCCATCTTGTTCTTTCTCCTTCCCCGGGCATCTCCTTTGGCATTGCGCGCCGTCCCTCGGCACTTTTCAACCCCACCCTACCAAAACTCTTCAACGATCCCCTCTGCGATCCTTGCGGGAGCCCCTTTGCCAACCCTCTTCTTCTCTTTCTCTCGCTCTTTCTCTATCTACATCATCCAACCAACTCCAGCTCTCCTCTCGAACCACGAGAAAGCCGAGTAAAACCGGCCAAGTGAAATCCTCGGTTCGAAGCGTCGCTTGCTCTTATGGATTCCTTCCTGCTCCTTTTCACATTGGGCGCTTTCCGAACGAGTCGAATACATCGTCATAACAGTGGTCTCCTCGACAGCACACATCTTGGCTACCGCTACCTACACGATCAATGAACGAGGTCGAAAGGCCGAGAATGAGCAAATGAATTCGCCGACATTTTTATGCCACGAATGACTTTACGCCTTTGCACGACTACTAATTCATGATTCGGTGTATTTATACGTGCTTATTTGCGAGCACTCTTATATTACTACGTTTTCGAACGTGACCACAATAGATAATTTTGTAATGTATCCAGATACAAAACAAATTATAATAAATCGCTATGTAGATTCTAAGATACGGATATTAGATATATTTACTTTATATAATTGAATTACAGTAATGTAATTTCGTCTAGTTGGTGAATTCGTCCTTTTTCACCATCTTCTTGGAGTCTATACTCTTTCTTCGATACTGCATCACGTTTTGAATCTGTTATTGCAATAGTAAATTTAATGCGAATCGTGTTATTCCGATCAAATAAAGTTCTTCGATCTAAAGCTCCTTCGATTATTGATATATATTGTATGCTATCAACCTATAGCACAACTATTCAAAGAGGTCATCCAAAGAACGATTGAAGACTCTTTCCGATCACGCGCCACAGGGCTGTATCTATTTTTACCGGTAGCCATTTCTTTGGACAACGAGAAAAAGATCTTTTTATTCTGTTCATTTTTAAT
>OU964963.1:3337548-3395048 GCA_918808275.2 Dolichovespula sylvestris | reverse complement strand
ATTTTTTATATACGATACGCAGTCTACTACTTTTATATATATTATCAATCACCGTCGTTATAAAACAAGATCTTTCGCGATTATTATTATTATTCTTATACTCCGTATCATTTATAACAATTTATATCGTATAACTTATATACTATATACTTGCATATGTTTATCTTTAAAAGTTTATATACGAGTGTGACTATATTATACGTCCTGCATGAAAAAAGGAATAATTATATTTTTTTGGTCTTCAAATCTTTACATTTAAACAGGTAATATTTACAAACTTGTAATATATAGATTTTATCGTCAGCTGCATTCGTCATTTTACAATATCACCAGTGATCGTCGAACAATGTTAGATAAATGATTGTATATATGTATATATATCTATCTATTTGTACATTGAAGACGTTCTGGTCTTTTTTTTTTTTTTTTTTTTTTATAACTATACAAAAAGATAATACACATATCTGCAAAATCTGATATTATTCCGTCTAAACTATTTAGACTCTGCAATATTCCTGAGGGGGCGTATTATTTTCATAAATAAAAATTATACAAAAGAGATGTAATTTTTGTTCATATACCACCGATTTGTCATCGAACTATTACAAGATACATCTGTCTTCCGATTGAAAAAAAGCAAATAAAAATTATTTTTTTTCTGTTTAATCACGATTCAATATAGTTCTACGATTATGAGAATGTTATACGTACTTATATAAAAAAATGCGAATTCTTCATACATATTAAAATGTCTTGTAAAAAATATAAGTACACAGAGTATAATATTATATTATATGATATAATACTATACTAATATATTTTATTATAATAATATAAGAAAAATTATTAATTATATTTTTGTTACATATCAATCTAAAGAAAGATGTACTTTAATCTTTAGTTCTTTAACTTGTATATACATATGTATGATGTTTATTTTGTTTGATTATAAAAAAAAAATTTCAAGAAACATGTTTTGCCCACTTTAGATGATTTCAATGGAATTTGTTTATGTATACATACATACACACACACACATACACACACGCACACACACACACCCATGATAACTTCTATAAAAATGATTCCACTTTAAGAAATACTAAATATACACTATTCTAATATATACGTTAATTTATTCTTTTTTGTCCATTTCCGTAGTCGTAATAATGCAATGAATACAAGTATTCAAAGATCACTAAAAACCAAATAATGCATAAAGCAAGAAAAACGGTGCTCTTTTGTTTACCCTTCTGCAATTAAAGTAGAATGGAAAGTTTAATTAAAATCATAATGCATATGTGCATGTTTAAATAGATCTAAACAATTATAAAGTAATAGGTACTATACAAGACAATGTTCCCATATTTCCTAATCAGTGCAAAACCATAATATTAATAGGATATATCATATTCGGCTTATATCACATTTTTAGTATTACTACATATATCCAATACTAATATTTTAACTGATTACAATTAATTAATTAGTGGTACTCTGTGAAATTAATAATCCTTCCAATTAAACTAAATGTCACGTGAAGATTTCTACAACATAATTAAAAAAATCCTAATAAAGTTTGATTTTATATATAATAAGTTATAAGTTATAACGAGATAGATATATATATTTATCAATGTAAGCAAAAATATATCGATATAAGCAATTTGTGTATCACCTCTTATAACAGAATACAGAAAAAATCTGCAGAAAAATATATTTGATGTTACAGTCCCTTGAGGTAAAATAACATGTCAAAAAATATCTTTAGCAAATTATTATTTTCCATATCCTGTAGCAAACTTGCTAATATTTCATGTCAGTGATTTTTAACATGACCAAAGATGGTGGATCTAGTTTTCCAACTAATTATTATTAAGCTGCAACGTTATTTCTTTCAGAATCAATAGAAATTGTACTTGCACTTCTATTGTCTTCTGGTATGGCAAGATGATCAGGATTTAAAGTTGTTGAATTCACTAAAATCCTTGTATGTTGGATTGGTGTGATTTGTACAACAGGAACAGGAAATTCTTGCGTTTCTGTATACAAGTTAACCGTATGTGGTTTCGTACTGCTTACAGATCGTTCTAAATCTTGCAGCTCGCCTATACTAAGAAAACCTTTATAGGTAATTTTTGTTTACAAATAAAAAGAAATATATATAAATTATTACATATACATTACCATTAATGCTATGTGAGTCAGAAACCATGAAAACTATTCCACCAGAAGGCTCCCCAGTACTTATACTATCATCGTCATCATCATCATCATCATCATCATCATCATCATCATCAGATGCTGTTGAAGATGGCTCAGAATCTGAGCCACTATTAGAATCATTCACATCCTGGCTATGTTGCGTTCTCCTAGATCTATTAAAAGGATTTTCTCTCTGGTGTATGAATGTTCCCCCTTGAGTACCTAAACAATTATTTTCATAATTATTTGTAAAAATATTACGTACAAAGCACTACAAATGACTAGCCGTTTACCTTGATAACCATCTCGTATCAAAGGAGTTGAATCATCAGCATCTGAATCACTTTCATCTGTAATAACTTGTTCGTCTGCTGCAAAAACCTTTCGCTTACAGACCGGACATACTCTACGATTTTTTGTCAACCAAGGATCAATACATTTGCTATGGTAAGCTAAAATATATAGATATATCACTATGTAGTATATATTTTTATCACACATCTATTATTAGAAATATTATATTATTTTGCAAAAAAAATACTCTACCATGGGCACAAGGCAATACTCTTAATTTTTCTCCTTCCATATAATCATCTAGACAAATAGCACATGTCTCATAAGGATCACCTTTTGTGTATTTATGAGTTGGCATTTTTTTTAAACTTGAATGTGGTAATCTATGCCTGCGTTGTCTTCTTCTGTCTTTAATACATCTGACAATCTAAAACAAATAACAGAAGATTCGAAATATAATTGTTATACTATATATTTTAATACGTTTTTAGACTCACCATAAAAATAACCATGACTAAAAAACATATTCCGACAACAATTGCAAATGGCAAAAGCAAATGTGTATTAATATTAAATGGTAGATCGTCATTAATCAATACAAAATATAATTGATCATACAAATAATTTTTTCTGATAATTGATCCTGTTTGATCACTAACAAAAACAGATGGTATTTGTATTCCTATTGGATTTTCAGCTGACATTGGTTCTGCAATATGATATAATAACAATTTATATATATTTTACCTACACAAAATCTGTAATAAATAAAAAGGTAAAATCTACTATAGACAACAAATAAGATAGGGATTATATACCTAACTCGTTGCTGTTTACATTATGTATAATGGCAGCATCATAACCAGCCTTTTGTGCCATTCGCACTTTAATTTCAAACTTACACTCATATCGAGCAATTAAAGCTATCCAATTCCCTTCATAAGATGTATTATTTGGAGGGCCTTGTATTTCATGACAAGCAGTAGGAGGATCAGCATAAACAACCATGCCCTAAAAGAATAATAATAATAATAATAATAATAATAATAATAATAATAATTTCTAAATTAATAATATAATATACTATATAGTGAGAGTATTTAAATATATAAACCTTAATCCCTTCAGATGGTATAAAGCCACCAAATCTTGCTGGCATATCCCTAAATTCATCATCTACCTGATATCTGTTGTTTGCTGAGAACACTAAAATATCTGCACCACAATATGCAACACAAAGAAGTAATAGTAAAAGCCATAATTGAACTTGGTGGCTTACACAGCACTGCTGCATTTTTGAGATTATTAAAAGGGCATCCACTTGTTTACATATAAAATTTAATAAACTGATCGATATTCCCTTAATTGATTCATTCTATCAGATTCAAATTTATTCTGCAACCATTTGCAGTATTTTATCCATTGGAAAAGTCTAATGTTATCTCTCTATAAAAACAAATACATATAATAAGTACAAACAGGATATTAAAATGATTGGAGGTCTACATATATACATATATACATATATACATAGAGAGAGAGAGAGAGAGAGAGAGAGAGAGAGAGAGAGAGAGAGAGAGAGATAGCACACACACACAAGAGCCATGTTGATTTTAACAATAAATGTTGATTTAAATATATATTAATTGCCTTATCATCAATCTCAAAAAATCCTAGTCTTCAATGTCTTATCACTCGCGATAATAATTTGATTTAATAAATAAATCTTTGTATCGATATTTAAATATAAAAGTATCTCAACGTATCATGTATATCGACTCTTAATGCGTTTAAAATCTTTTATAAATGTACATAACCTTCAAAGCGTTCAGACACACCTATTATCATATGACATAATTATTAATTTTAAATCATTCCAATGCACAATATATTTCCTTTAATAATTACGAAATCATCGAAATTAGGATATTATTCGATATCGTTTAAATTTTGTATGACCAATGAAAAAAGTCAATGTTCGTATCTGAACAAAGCTCTTTTTTTTCTTTTTCTTCGATGACCGTTCAATGTAGTTCATTGATAAATCTCCCATACATAGAGACAAAAGCGAAGCGCATAAAGAATAAAACTACAATAATTAATCTTTATCTAAATTTCACAAACGCCGCCGGGGTTGTCCCATGACTGTTTCACAGTTTTTAAATATATAAATTCAATCGAGTATGATTAAGTTGCCTATTGTTCATACATATGTATATATAGAATAAAAGATAAGAGAACATCGTATAAGAGAGAATAGAAAGAGAATAGAGTGGGGGGAGAGTTAAATGGACAAAATTCAAAGATCTTTAAAAATATTCAAAGATCTTTAACGATAATTAAAGATATTTACAAATACGTACTAATAAATTCTCTTTCGCCTCTTTCATCCGGAAGAATAAACGACACAGGAAGACCGTACAACGGATATTGTTTGGCCACTTGAAAAATATTTTAAACGTAAACGTGTTTGAGTGAGTATACGCACGTAATATCCTTTTATACAATGAAAAAGTGTGTGCAATTTAAGTGCACGTTGTGTCTCTACAAGGAAGATGTCATTTGCGTCTTTGCGTGGTTCATTAAAATTTGAGGTTACAGAAAACGAACGACGTAACGTCACACTGCGCGCTGCTTGTCAATTACGGGCAATGCCTTGAAAAAGAGTGAGAGAGAGAGAAGCGAGGGAGCAAGTTAGAGAGAGAGAGAGAGAGAGAGAGAGAGAGAGAGAGAGAGAGAGAAAAGAAAAAACGTTATTCTTTTCTTTCTCACTTATTTCTTTTTTCTTCCTTTCTCTTCTATTTAAGATTATTTAAATTTTCTAAAAATACGATAACGTTCTCGAGCAAGCTTCTTCTTGTCCTTTTTATTTTTCTTCTGCCATTGACTATGTCGATTAAAATTACGATTCTAAATTACTGCGTACTCGTGACATTGTTAGAGAAATCAAAAGGAACGAAATTCGCCGTTCGATCGGTCCTTCCAAGTTATATGCATACATACACAGCAGACTAATCATGATTCTTTCTACGATACTGACGTTTATATTTTACTTTAAAGATTAAATGGAATGAAAGTGCAACGATAATCCTTATTTCGGATTAGATTTATCTGTCTCTCTGACTGCGACTCTAATCTCTCACATCATATATGTAAATACACACATATATTTTCTAACGGAAACACAGTGGCGTCATTCCAGAGAAAGACACAGTAAACGTGAGCGAGAATTTTGGCGCTGTGTTTGTATTTTCCTTCTTCGATGTTATCACGCGTTTTAAATGGGAAGAAAAAGAAAATGTTTGGCTAAATAGATCAAAGTTAATATCGAATAATGTTCAGGTAGAGACATGCGTAAGTCGTGCTAATGTAAGTTGAATTATTGATATATTAAAGAGAAAAAGAAAAGAAAATAAAAGCTAATTAATTTTTAGTTTTATAAGAATTTAAATGTAATGAAATGAAAGCAATGAAGCTCATTAAATATACAGTGGGGGACAAAAGTATTCGTACAGTAAGTATGTGAAAAGAAAAAGATCTGTATTTTTTACATTATTGATCAAATTGACATAAATTAGTTCACATGTTATTTGCTAACATTAGTAGTAAGTAATATAAATAAGCAAAAGTTAATTATAATCCTTGGTCACTTGTAAAACTTAATTTTTCATCAAATGGTGAAATTTCACTGGGACATAAGTATTCGTACATATACTCATCATTATATTTATTAATATAAATATAAGAGATATATTTGATCTTGAACGTTTGACCCAAAACAAACATTGCACCAGTAGAATTCTAGTAGTTAAGTTCTGGAACATATGCACAATGAAATACATCCGAAAACAATTCGAAGAATATTGCATAGAGCAGAATATAAAAGTAAAGTCGCAAGATGGAAACCATTCATTAATAAAGTTAATAAGAAAAAGAGATGGGAATTTGCAGAAAAATATATAAGTGTAAACAATGACTTTTGCTGTAATGTTATATTCTTAGGCGAATATAAATTTAATATTTTTGAGTCAGATGGTTGCAAAAGGATATGGCGAAAAGCAAATACTGAGTTGGACCCAAACAATATTCGACCGACTGTAAAGTATGGGGGAGGAAATGTCATGGTGTGGGGGTGCATCACTGCAAATGGGGTTGGAGAATTATTTATAATAGATAAAATAATGAATAAACATGTATATTTAAATATGTTAAAGGAAAATTTACAAAAAAGGGCGGACAAATTAGATATTGGAAGTACATTTTATTTCCAACAAGACTGCGACCCAAAACATAGGGCAAACATAGTGCGCCAGTGGTTGTTATACAACACTCCGCACATGTTAGTAACTCCCCTGCAATCACCTTATATAAATTCCATTGAACATGTATGGTGGAAATTCGAAAAAAGAGTAAGAAAATAAAATATAACATCGAAAGAACATTTAAAAGAAATTTAAAAAAAAAGAGTGGGATAGTATAACACCGGATTTTATAAAACAATTAGTATTATCAATGCCGAACAGATTAGGTGAAGCTATTCGCCAAAAGAGGAATCCTACGAAATACTAAACATTACATTTATATTAATTATTAAAGATGTACGAATACTTATGTCCAGGTGAAATTTCACCATTTGATGAAAAATTAAGTTTAACAAGTGACCAAGGATTATAATTAACTTTTGTTTATTTATATTACTACTAATGTTAGCGAATAACATGCAAACTAATTTATGTCAATCTGATCAATAATGTAGAAAATACAGATCATATTTTTTTCATATACTTACTGTACGAATACTTTTGTCCCCCACTGTATGTTAAATAATTTTCCCCACTGGAAATAGTTTGCCACACACACACACACACACACACACACGCGCGCGCGCAGCGTTTTGAAGGTTACAACACATTATTTTATGAACATATCCAAAACGAACTTTATAAACCCAGAGTTATAAATTAGGTTAACTCATAGTAATATACATAATTGTATTGTTAATTAATTTATCATCATAATTATTTTTAAATGGATACATTGAATAGTTTTATAAATCTTAGTTGCATAAAAAATATTAATTAACGAATATTTAAGAATAATAATAATAATGAGAATAAAATACCAGGAATATTTATTTTTCAATGCTATAGAAACTAATATATATATATATATATATATATATATATATATATATATATATATATATATATATATAATAAATTATTTAATACTATCATTGTATTGTATGAATACAAAGTGCTATTTTATATACATGATAAATTAACATAATTCATAAGAGCAATAATAATTAGCCAAATTTAATATATAATACATAACAAAGTAAATTTTGATTACTATGAAATAGTATTCATTTGAAAAATTATATTTGTAAATTCATAACTGTACATGTATCAATAGACCTTATTCTCAAGTGTTGCATAAGGCAATGATACTGTAAGACGAAATTTTAATTAGCCAACACTGAAAATTTATAACGATCAATGTGGAAAAGTATTCAAGGTATAGAGATTTAAATAAGTATCTAATAAAAGTTTAGAAAAATGTCCTCTTGTACATATACATCCAATGTATTAAATAAAACCACTGTCGTACTAAAACTATGTTAGTTTAAATGGTTTTTTTTAAAACTATTTACATATTCCTTGAACTTAATGAAAATTGTTTTATTGCTACACTTCAAGGCACTCAGCTGTAACTAATTGTAATAATTAAAATTCAAAATGTACAAGAGGTTTTTTAAGCTTTAGTTATAATAATTATATTTGCCCACGTGAAAATCTATCATTCAGCATTTCTGCTTTCATTAAAACAGATCTCTTTTGTGAATGATCCATAAATCGATTAACTTGTAAATCGATATTACGATCGAACGGCCTTCTAGTTGGCAATCCTGCTGCTTTAGCTTCCTTTTCTTCTTTCTATAAAATATTTTTGATAAACGTGATATGTACAATCAAGTTAACAGTTTCAAGTAAATATAAATATATTAAAAATACCTTTCTTTTCTTTTTAAGTTTGCTCTGATGTATTTCCAGCAAAGATTTTTCTTGTTTCTTAGTCTTCTTTGACTTTTCCTTAAATAACCCGATGCAATCTGATTTATCTACCCTGTGTAAAGATGCTGCTTCTTCTTTTGACTAATAAAATAAAAATATTTAATTGTTAAAATGTTAAAACATATCATATTATTTAATAGATATACTTTTCGTTTTCGAGCTTTCTCCACTGGTGTATCAGTCCAACAAGATCTATCAGACATGTCTGGTCCAGGCCTTAATCTAAATTTTCGCGCCTGCAATCCAAAATCAGCTGCTCGAGCTGGAGGTAATTCCATCATCCACTTTTCACGTTTGTGTACTACATCCTCGGGAATCTTGAAAAAAAAAAAAAAAATATATATATATATTTATATATATATATTTTTAATATACATACATCGGCATCATAATGGTTGTAATGTAATATTTTTTCCTTACATCTTGTTTAATTTCATGAAAATAATGTATTCCAGGAGTTTGCAATTCCTGATAAGTATGGCCATTATTTGCAGTGCTATGATGAATTAAAGAAGACGATACTGTATCTTCATCTTCAAATTGTGAATACATAGCCATACGTTCTTCTTCATTAAGTAGTTTTATATCTTCAGGTATTATAGGGCCTATTAATCTACTTTTTGTGTCCGCTTCATTTTGTTGTTGTTTAATTAAATGAGGTGGCAATGCTGGTCCAAAAGCAGCGATATCATCTATAGATTCGTTAATATCTTTTAATGGACTGTGAGGTACTTGATGTTCCTGATTTTCTTCTTCCAAATTTAAAGCACTCATTGTATTTGAGTTTTCATAATTATCTGAAGTATCTCCTATTTTTGGCAAACAAGGTCCAATAAAATCAATGCTAGTCGTATTATCTTTATCACTAACATCTTTAACGGTATTTTTTTTAGTTTCATGTTGTTCTGTACACAAGGATGTATACACATTTGTACTTTTTTGTTCATTAAATGTTTTAAGCTGTGGTGGTAATACTGGTCCATATGCACAAGTATTAGTTTTTTCACTAGACTCAAGTGTATCACATACTACATCTTTTTCTTGCAATGATTTCATCTGTTTGTTCATTATAGATGTTGGTTCTAAAGAGATGAAATCTAATAAAGTATCTGAAATGGCACTAGGATTATTATTACTTGAACTCAACAGTGTTGTACTGTTCTTGCAATTTACCTTTTGTAGTTCTTCCATATGTTCCTGATCAGGTGCTACTTGTTTTTTATTTACACATTTGTATTGGCTTTTCAAGTGCTCTCTTCTTACTTTGGTCTTATGATAATATGAAGATGAACACAAATTTTTAGAATCCGAAATATCAGATACATTTTCGTCTGTTTCAGATAGAACATCGAAATCGGATAAATCTAAATCTTTACAATCTTGTACATCTAATGGAGTAGCCGCTTTACAAACTGTATTCAATGACATTGAATGAGGTCCATTATCATGATGAATCTGATCAATATTTTCATGTGCACTATATTCATTTTCTAAATGCTGTAATCGTTTATCTTTGGTCTTCTTAATCGACTCGTGTCTTCCATGTTCACTTCGAGATTTTTCATTATCCAACGATTTTAATCGATTTGATTGACACGACCTATCCCGACTTTTATGTCGAGAATATTTATGTCTATCGTGATACTTGCTTCGGTATCTGTCAACCGATGATTTATCATCATAACTTCTATCACGAGAACGTTCTCGGGAATGTTTACGATGATCATTACGATCTCGATCTCTAGAGTGCTTCAAATCTCTGGATCTATCTTTTGAGTCCATTGAATATTTGAGATTTTTTTCTCCTGATGCGGAATCACTTTCTTTTGTACCTCTATAATCCTTATGCGTTCCATATTTTGTATGCTTTATAATATGTCTAGACTCTTTCTCATCTGTGTCTCGTTCTCTTGGTCGTTGAGATTCTTTTCTATTAGTTTCGTGTTTAGATCTTTCTTTTCTATCGCGATAATTTTTATCCTCTAAATGGGATCTGCGTTTTGATTTCTTCCTAGGTGACTTCTCTTTACTCATGGTGTCTGGGATTACAGTTGCATCTTTACGAGTAGCTTCAAAACGAAATCGGCGTCCATCATCACTATCCTGGCTTTCAGAATCCGTATCCATCGATGTCATAGTTTAATTATTTACTGAAAATATAACAAATTTATAAATGTCAGTTTTAATTAACATAATATACATTACATGCAGAAAGTTACTTTATAATTTGATTTTTATACGAAGATTCATACAGTATTTGTTGATATTAAAACATATCGATAAAATTAAAAAACAAAAAAAAAAGAAGAGAGAACACTTGATTAACATAATTGAGATATTAAAACATCGAATTTCAGGCATTAAGTAATAGCTATAAAGAAAAGTTAGAAATGCAATAGTACTAGACCATTTTATTTACTACACAGATGTTAGAAAATTTTACATGTGATGATAGATTCAAAATACAACTAGAAGAGATGTAATTACTACTCTAGGCGTTTGTCAGTGTCCTTAGCTTCTGTTTGCTTCTTCACAACAGTGTCAACTAGTTTGCTAATTTTCTCTGATTTTGATTCAAGAGGAATATTCGTCTCTGAGTTTGACTGTAACATCTTCTTGATTTTTGCACCGCTATATTTAACGGATTTTATAAATCCAGCTGTCACAATTCCTTTTAAACTTTGAGTAACACTAGATTTCCAGACGATTTCTTTTAAACATCGTTCCAATATTTCACAGCATTCAGGATCATATGCAATGGCACGTAAACAGTCTTCCGTATCCTTTGATCTTGGACCTAGTGACCATGCTCTTACCAGCTTTATTTGAGGTGTTCGGGGTAATTGATTTAAGTGATGTATTTTAGTTGCTGGATTTGTATCTTGTTGACACATTACTGTCAGTTGTTCAGATTTTGGAAAATCTATGTATTGCTCATAATGTTGTAAAATAGGTGCATACAATTCTTTGAAATTTTCTAATTGTGGAACAACAATGTTGTGCACTTTCTCTTTATTTTCTCCAAAAATCATACGAAAATCACCGCTGTAAGATAATCCAGCAATAACTTTATAAAAATCTATTTCAGTAAAATGTTCAGGAAGTAATAAAAGTGCTGTGCGAACAGCAGAATGTAAATTTTGCACAAGAGCCATGCGTATCTGAGAATATTCACTTGGTTCTATCAGTACTTCTACGGGCTTATGCAATCTTCCTGCTATATATAAATCATTCCAATCTAGTAAATCCTCTATTAGAGAAATATCTGACATTACTCCATATTTAATGGTTTGTCCTGTGACTGTTTTTATCAAAGTATTGTAATACATTTTTGCACCCCAGTTTTCTTGTACATTGGTAATAAATTTATATCCAAGATACCTCAATGGCATAGCATAATGTTTTGGATTAAGTTTTATATTTTCTGCATGCCATTTGTTTGCATTTTGTACAACAAATATAAGGTCCAACATTTTATTATCATGATTATTTAACTGTTTAAATGCACCAGATCCATATGCAAAGCAGAATTTTATATTTTTTGGAAATTCGTTAAGAATTCTTCTCAAATTAGATAACTCAGATATTTTCTCTAGCATTTTGCAGATTAAAATACTAACCAAAGTTTACAAAAATATTAAACGTCTGCTATCTTATATACTTCTCTTATAGTCATATATAAATATTACTCTTATTAATTTTTTTTTTATATATATCTGTATTTTATGATACTATCTGATATTAAAGACCTCCTAACGGGGTCAATGTTAGCACAAACCATAGGAATTTGTGGCAATTTTTCAGAGTCAATAAAATATACTGTTGGACAATACTTTAAGTAATTGGCACCTGTTTTGTTATGATAATTCTTCATGAATGGTATCTTCCAAGGCCGTCCGTACGGATGAACACAAGATAAACGAGATTTGCCACTATCTGCTTCCTTTTTCAACGAAGGTTCATTCACTACCTAACCTATAAATTCAAATAGTGAAATATCGATGTGACTATAAGAGATATTTATTAAATATAAAATATTATTCAAATAAATGAAAAATTAAATTAACATAGATGAGAATTAAAAAAAAAAAAAATGTGCGGAAGAAAAAACACACCCTCGATAAATATTACTTATCCTGATGTAAGCACACATACGTGTCGTAATCTTAAAAAGCGATATAAATTATTCCAAATTTCTTTCTCTACCTTCGAATAAAACAAATAAAATTTAAAAATTTAATAGCTTTATATGAGTGATTCTAAATATAAGTTCACACATTTCATACGAAACACACTTCGCACATTAAAAATTTGGACAATAAGCTTATGAATCTTCTACGAGATCATACGAGAAATAATCAAAGAACACACACATGTATGTGTGAACAAGTTATTGATAACCTTTCATATTTTCATTACAGATGACGCTTCTATCTACTTTTATCAGTGCCTTCCTTATCGACGAAATTTTTGTAGAAAAAATATACTTATCCACTATCGATAAAAAAGTATTTTAATATTAGACAAAAAACACTAAATATTTTGTATATCATTCTTATGAATTGGGAGAAAAACAAATACGATAGTTACACAAACAGATCTTATTTTCGTAATTAGAATATTCAATATACATAGGCTATGATGGATATCACATAGATATTTATCGCATAGATGTTTTTGTTATTTTCTTGAATTACATTAAAATTTAATCTCTTTGATGAATCCTATGGCTAAGGAAGAATCTATATATTTCGAAATATTCACTTTTTGATATTGATAATATGTAAGTGAATGATATCTGATATTTAATCAGCCTTATACAGTTTTATTAAGTGTGTGTGTGTGTGTGTGTGTGTGTGTGTGTAGAAGTTATTTTGCTTTTGTAGAAGAACGAGATCTTAAATTCTTTTTAGTTGCTTGATCTACTTCAGGTAATTCATCATCTTCTGACAAGGTTGATTTTTTACCTAAAAATACATTTCATTATTAAATATCAAATGTAGATATCTTTTAAATCGAAATATTTCAATTTATTTTATATTCAAACTCACCTTCCTTTTTTTTCAATTTTTGTTTTGGTTTTATTTTAATAACGACAGGAGTTATATTCTCTCGAGCGCGTTTAATTTGCCTCATAACGAATTTTTGTAAGAGATAAATTTGGAAAAATACAATGACACTTAAAACAGTGTACTGTACAATAGGAATATTGAAGTTACCAGTGGAGTAATCAAATGAACTTTCAATTTGATTGAATCCATAAAAAAATACTACAACTGTAAGCACTAGAGATGCAATACGAACAAACACATATACTGAATTAGCAATCAGGAACCATACTGTAAAAAAATTTCATAATATTATTTTCAATTAATAAGATTATATGCATAAAGAAAGTAAATGATTTATGAAACTCACTTCTTCTCCTATTTACTTTCTGATTAACAAAGTGATTAATTCTTGCACCATGCAGTAAAACATCTCCAGTATAATGAAGGACAAGTAACATTATTCCTACTTGTTGGAAACTGTAATAATTATAATGAAGGATCAATAATATTAATAAAATATTCAAATATTTAAACGAAATTATAAAATTATCATACTTCAAGAAATAGGCTGTAAAAGTGAAGATTAATCCTATGGTGGTATATATAACACGTTGTGCGATGTCTTCTTTTTTTACTCGTTGAAAATACAATTCTGGGTAACAATGTAACCAGTACGATAATTGTCCAATAAAAAAAAACTTTAAGGAGGAAGATAAGAGTGTTGGATAATCCATCCATAAGGAAGATATATTTAACAATAAATTATCTCTGAAACATTAACAAACTTGTTAATTATTTTTATTTAGTTATTTATAACTACAAATAAAGAGATTCTATTTAAATTAACATATATTAAGATATATAACTTTTTACCTGATCATAATATCAATACCCCAAAGAATAGACACCAGATAAAATAGTATCAAATGACTGGATTCATTGAATTTTGCAAGTTTTACTTTGCTTAAGTGAAGACGTTTTGATATTTTCTACAAAGAATAGAATATACAGTTTATTATATAAAAAATCCTTTTCCATATATATAATAAATTTAACGTATGGATACTTACATCAAATATATATTCTTGGAATATAGCATGCAATACAATCATTATTAAGACATAAAAAAATACAGCACACGCATCTTTCCAACCAATTGTATATTTTAGTGGTGATGTATGATCATTGGTAGTTGCTGTAGTCATATTATGATGTATGACAATAAATGTATAAGCCCATGATGATGTAGTCTGTAAATTATGTTTAAAAACTATTAAACTTTAGTAAAAAAAATTTATATACTTGTAAAAATTATTTTAAATATTCATGCATTTATATGCAGAAGTGATATATTATAAAATGAAATAAAATAAAATTTCAAAAATTTAATTATATAAAAATTCAAATCTAAGACATTTCCCTAATTATTAATAAATCCGAATGATAAAAATACGGTTGAAGTGAATTAAGGAAATTCGTGTCAGACAGTAACATATGTTCGTTATGTATCCGACTGTCAAAGTCAGATACTTTTATCGAAATGTTTAATAATCTTCACAGGAATTTCGCGATTTCTATAATGTATACAAACGAAGTAATATACAGAAGAAAAAAAAATAACGAAAAATTGAAGTTTGTTTAACGACACTGTGTGGATGAACCAAATAATACGGACACTGACCTGTACCATTAAACCGATTACAAAAACCATAGCTATGCAGGAAACGATGTCGGCGTGATTTTGTATCATAAATTCATGACTGAATATCGGTGGATTCTTGTTAGAATTTTTTCGGCCTTTTATTGCAACCATTTTTGTAAAAAATCAGTTTTGTTGGACGCGATAGTTTTGAATCGTAGGAGTTACGAGCGGTACCTCGTATCTTACTACCGCTCACCACCGCATTTAGGCTGACTACTAACTTCTACTGGCTACCATTCACCACCTTACGTGGCTCCCGGTTTAAAGCCGTGTGACCACGTTCAACCACGTTGTCGATAAGAGGTCTGTTAACGTTTCAATGATCATCAACTTTAGTTCCCTTTTTATACATCATGCGGAGCTAGTGAATCCTATATTTTCACCGATCTTTAACGCCAGATAGCGCCCTCCTCGACCACGACATTAGTGAACATAAGTGAACTGAAGTGAACAATTATTCCATATAAGCTTACTTTTTTGTACATTTTGAGGTGATCGTCGTGAACGTGGAACGTTCTGTTTTCTCAGGCAACGAGACAAATACAAAAAGTATGTTATTATTGTTTTTATCACAAAGTTAATCAGTAAATTATTGATGGTCAACATCGATCACATACAAAATGAATATTGTTTGTCTTATTTTCTATAGTAAATTTTGTATGTCATGCAGAGTCTTATATTGTTAATTTGTAATCGTTTTGTGTATCATTGATATTATTTTTCCTTTTTTTTTTATATGAAGGCATCGATAAAGATACCGTCCAAGAGGGCTATTTAGCCTTTTCGATAATATGAATGAGTCTAAGCAAAGAAGTAGCGATATGGAAGTGGATGATAATAATGTAGCTCCAGTGGAAGTACCAATGGAGGTTGACGAAGATACATCAGAAAGAGATCCTAAGGCGTCTGCTAATCTTACAAGTGCGATCAAAGTCATGGCATCTTCTGGTACAGTTGGTTCAGTGTCTATCAGTTTACACCCTTTGGTTATCATGAATGTTAGCGAACATTGGACTAGATTAAGAGCTCAAGAAGGAGCAGAACAATTAGGTAGCCTGATCTTACATTATTTATTTTCTTATAAGCTTAGGCCTGTAATCTGACGATTAAAATGACCTATTTCTTTTTCAGTATATGGAGCATTAATAGGAAAACAAAAAGGACGTAATATAGAGATTATGAATTCCTTTGAGTTATTGTTTACTTGCATCGGTGATGATGTTATCATTGATAGGGATTACTATAATACAAAAGAGGAACAATTTAAACAAGTCTTTAGCGAAATGGACTTTCTTGGATGGTATACTACAGGAGATATGCCTAATGAGAGAGATATTAGAGTACACAAACAGATCTGTGAAATCAATGAAAGCCCGGTACTATTAAAATTGGATCCAAGACCAAAAAATACAGATGTAAGAGAAATTCTTCATAGAACTATTGATTCTTATAATAGTAACATTCTATATAATGTAACATTTTTTATAGCAATTATCTGTTTCCATGTACGAGTCTGTAATTGATTTAGTTAATGGAGAAGCTACTATGCTATTTGTTCCATTGACTTATACATTAGCTACAGAAGAAGCAGAAAGGATTGGGGTTGATCATGTTGCAAGAATGTGCAGCAATGAACAGGGAGAAAGTTCTTTAGGTAAAATTCTTTTTGCCTATTAAAAGTTATAATCTTCCACTTTACGATTTCATATAATTTTTGTTAAATATTTTAGTGGCAGAACATTTGGCGGCTCAACATAGTGCTATTAAAATGTTACACTCGAGAGTAAAATTAGTATTAAGATATGTACAAGCGGTACAGAATGGCGAATTAAAAGGAAATCATGAAGTATTAAGAGCAGCCTGTTCTCTTGGGTATCGTTTGCCCGTTTTAAATAATCCTAAATTTAGAGCTGACTTTTATAATGTATGTATTTGAATATCCTTTTTTTTTCTATATTACATTTACGCAAGTATAATAATTTATTTATCTTTTATTTTATTTATATTTTTATTTCAGCAATGCAATGATTTTGGTCTGATGACATACTTGGGAATTATAACCAAAGGTTGCAATAATATAAATCAATTTGTAAACAAATTTAATATACTCTATGATAGACAAGGTGTTGGTCGGCGTTTGCGAAGTTTGTTTTTTTGATAAGTGAATGGAACATTTTTCTTTTTTTTTTTATACTTTCCTTTTCTTACATCTAATTAAGATAATAAACTCAGGATTTGGAAAATGAAATCATCAGTGCAATTGGTGAGTAAATTTTGCAGAATGATGGAGTGTATTGTATTAAATATGGAATAAAGCTCTAAGCAGGTACACTTAATTATAGTTTTATAAGTTAATTGACTGAAGTAAAATGTTTCACTTATATAAAAAGTAAAAAAGCAAAACGTAACGAAGGGTATTTATGATACTTATAGAAAATATTTATATACCTTCTTCATATGCTTTGATTTAGAAACAATAAACCAGGAATGCGGTATCTCATTAACTGTGCTGTAGGATGTATAAACTATCTTTAAGATGTAAAGTCAATAAAGCCTGTGATGCATTGTGTGAATCATATTGCTTTACTTCACATTCAGTTTTATATTAGGTAATAAACAATATTGAAAGAACAATTTAATATAGCTTATTGAACAATATTTCAAAAAAATTTTATACGTCGATTATTTAATTGAACGTGGTGTTGATTTATAATCAAATTTGTTGAAATAAATTATGTTTTCGTTATTATAATATAAAAAATAATTCATAATTTTTACATAAATCTATAGGGTCACATATGTTCAATACAAACGTAATATAATACGCTCAAAAATGAGATACATGTAAATAGTACATAAGAGAAAATTTTTTGATGAATACTTTCACTCGTTGTTTTGTAATGGAAGACCTTGTGTTAATAGACGCATTTTCCTTCACAGGCTACATTAATATCTAATTCATATAAGTAGATGTATACAAATTATTTGATATATAAAAAGCAGCCTGTATATTTGTTTATAAAATATGACAAAAAGTTTTTCTAAAATTCTATTCATTGTTATAATATCTCAGCTGTATAAAGTTGTAAACCACAAAGAATATTCACCAAATAGGAAGTTTTCTGATCAAAATCCTTCAATATTTTCATCGAATTTCGATGAGATTGAGGTTTGCAACCTTATTTACTATAACTAATTATTATTCTTAACTAGAGCTTATTGTATTGTGCAGAGTTTTATTTATAGTAAAAGCAGCATTCTTAATTACTCTGTATGAATCAATGTTCGTATAAGTGCAGAGTTTGCTTAAAATATCACTTTAGAAGTAGAACCTTTTCTCTTGTTACATATTGATATATCTGTTGCAAAAAATAGAACTTTCTTAAAGGGTGTATATAAATTTTGTGAAATATTCCTGATATTTTTGGACCATATGGGTATAACTTGAGGATAGGTAAACTTATTCTTTTTTCAACTGAAAGTACATTTTGGATTTTATTTCTTTCTCTTTTCTCCTCATTTTTTTGCTTTTGATATTAGAGTATCATCCTTCTGCTTGTACTAGTAATTACTCTTTATATATATATATATATATATATATATATATATATATATATATGTCTTGCAAATTTTACTGTATAAAATATATAGATTAGTATATATTGTGTCTCATTAATTATTATATGCAAATATATTTGATTGTATAAACAAAGAATTAGAATTGACATGTCATACATTCGTGTTACTAAATATATCATATTGTACATCTGTCTAACATAATAGCTGTGCTATAAAGTTATTATCATTTTTTTTTCTTTTTCTTTTCTTTTGAATACTGCTACTCCTATATACTCATTTAATCTGTTTCCCTGAAAATGCAGTTTTTTTTTTATGTATATATATTTACAGAAAATATCAGAATAGCTACTTTTACTTTGATAGGCTATCTTGTACAACAGCTTGTATAATTGTGAGAAATCGTATTTTGATATGCTAAAGTGATAAAGTATTTTGTTAATCATTGATCTTTTCCCCTTTGGAGTTAAGTCAAGTTTAAATTTTGGAAAGATAAAATAGAAGAAGTTGCTTATTTTCATGTGATTCTTTCATTCCAACGATTTAGCATATGATTAGTTGTTACTTGTTTAACGTTTTATAAGATCTTATCAATGGTTTTAAATTCTATTTGTTTAATGAGATTACAAAGGAATTTGATTAAGGAAAATTATATTTATAATAGTATTAGTTAACCAAATAGATGGAATGTAAGAGTAGAACACAAGCAACATCTTGTTCGATCGTATACCTATTCACGTCTTATCTATTGCAATCTTTACGTTCTCTTTTTTTTGTTTTGTTTTTTCTTAGACCCGTTTTTCCTTTTCTTATTCTTTTTTTTTTTTTTTTTTATTACGTGTAAGCCTCGTTTCGTATTTTAGTACCAAATTAATCTCGATGATTTATTTGTCGTCGGCTATTGATATTGTATTTTTTTCACGTGACATTAGTAAGCTGTCCTCTA
Source organism: Dolichovespula sylvestris (assembly GCA_918808275.2). Lineage (NCBI taxonomy): Eukaryota > Metazoa > Arthropoda > Insecta > Hymenoptera > Vespidae > Dolichovespula > Dolichovespula sylvestris. The sequence continues at coordinate 3,375,197 of OU964963.1, read as the reverse complement.
TCATTGTAGCAAGAATGTCTACTAAAACGGACAGCATTGGGTCAGGCTAAGGACTCAGTTTGTCCGTACCGATTAATTCTTCAAAAAGATTACTTTTGTTTTCTACTCTCTTTTCAATGGCTTGTAGAGAAAACTTTAATACAGCTGCAGCTAAATCACCTACCGACCAATGTCTATCTAGAAGAACTCTACTTATTGTATCCAACTAAAATGTAAATAGCGTTATTAGAGTTAAAATATGTTTTTCTTTTCTTTTATATTTTTGGTTTTTTTTTTTATTCTTTTTTTTTTATAATTATTATCTTGAAATTAAATTCGATTCTTACCTTGGACAAAGAACTATTTCCTGCTGTATAATAAATTAATCTTGGTACACCCGCCAAAGAAGCTGCAAGCCATTGTATAACAAGCTTCAATTGTGGATCACCACTTAATCTTGATCCACAACCCCAATTGCCTGTTGCTACGGACAACAATCCCCCGATGTTAGAGCTATTCTCTCGAGGTATCTGTAAATATAATAATTGTGACAGTTATCCTTCGACGATTTTACTTATTCGTATGTACATATATATTTATAGTTTTTTTTTTTTTTTTTTCAATATCGTCGTGATATTCAATAAAAGTTTATTGACATGCGGTAAATGTGGTTCTATGGAAAAAAAAAGAATTACTGTTAATAAATTACGAGACCGTAAAAAAAGAAGGAAGCATGAAAGATAACGCTTAGTTTCGTAATCTAAATACTTGGATTACAGTATTTTTTGTTTTTTATTGTGAGCACACGTTGTTCGATCGTTGTTTGATGTTTTATCGAATTAATGCTTTATATAGAAGAAAAGAAGATAATTACTAATTTACGTATGATGAAAGTATGTTATCAATTTTGACGAATAAAAAAAGCGTATTGTAAGGTAAATAGAATGAGAGACAGATAAATAGATAAATGTTATGTTAATTATTAAGGACTAGTGTTTACTAAAAGCAATATTCTTAATATAGATCATGCATGAATAATTAGTACATGTACATAAGTGTTCGTTTATATATATATATATATATATAATTTGTATATTTGCCAGATTTTTATTGCACATCTTTAGAGAGAAAGAGATAGAGAGAGAGAGAGTCGAAGTGATAGGCACCAGACAAAAGTTTGAAGTTGTCAACGTTATTACGTTTATTTCATGCATTAGATTGTTAAATATGTATACCAATTCACAATATCATTATTGTGACTCTAAGAATAGGTCTGCTCACTTCGTTTACTAAACATTGTATGGACTTCTCTATAGGATTTCCATGCGTAGTATTATTGACATAAGTCGATCCCGATATATTATCATCAGTTCCAGAAGTCTTTCTATCTATAGACTTGGGTAGATATACAGTAGTATGATCATCGACCAAGGTTTGATATACCTCAGAGGTAAATGCAACAGCTCGCAGTTTCCTGCGTTGATAATCCTTTGTATCCTTTGTTATCGTTCCCTCATCGCTCAGAGCATCTTCATAATATTCTATTTCTTCTGATTCAGAAACCTGTGTGGTACAGCTTTAAATGTGTGCGCTAATAAAATTTGAATTCTTCGAAAATATTCATTTTCATTTCATTTTTTCATACTTTGTACTATGATACGATTTATTATTCAAATATGATTTTTGGGGCTAATAACATGGCGTTGCAATTTTTCCATACTTTATATATTATAATCGGGGTTATAACAAAAAAAAAAAATATATCTTTATCGTCTCTCATTCTATGGCGATACACGATTTTAGAATGAATTTTATTCGCTTGGCATTTATTCATAATAATAAATTTAAAAATATAAAAACAATGTTTACCGATTGTTGCCTTCTGCTTTTCTGACGTGCCAATTCTAAACTTAAACTTCTCACAGCTAAAGCTAATTTGTGCCTCTGATTTATATCAGTCGAATCGATGAAAGGTTGAGGTTCACCCTCTTGAACTGGAACACCTGCGAACGATTCGCTGAGCGCTCTTTTTAACAACGAACCAGCGAATCTAACGACTGCTCTGTCTCGTGCATCCAATTCACGATTTTCATCTTCTGCGATTGGATCCTCCAACCATTTTGACAATTGCTCGTAGACTTCTTCTAACTCGGAACAGAAGTCTAATAGAATGAAAATATAATACGTTTAACCAATACATTTAAATTATCGATGTTAAATATTTTGCAAAAAATTAATTCTGACTTACCAGAATTATATTCGGTACTGAAACTATATCTACTGCTAGCATTGGTTTCTCTTCTTTGAAATGCCGGAGGTTGACTCTGTCGGAATCTACCCAACCACTTTTGTTCTGCTTCCAAAGACTCTTTCAAAAAATCTTCATCTACCGTCTCGTCTCGTAGAACAAATCCCCTTGAACCTCCTCTTTTCAGTCTGCAACGTTTGATTAAACGATAGTTTAACATATTACTATTAAATAGACGAGATTATGAGTATCAATTAAAAAGGGGTTTACTTGATATCTTGATCACAGACGTGACTTCCCGCGATACTTATCCCAACGGCATAACTACTTTCACCGGAAGAAGTATTGGAAGTGGATGCACCAGTGGCCGTACTTTCTCGCTTGAGAGCTTCTTTCAATCTTTGCGCGAATGTACCTCGTCTTTCGGGTGTATCCAATTGCGAGCTATAACGTCTCGTTAACTTTTGTTCTTCCTCGTCTAAAATCGATAGAAAATTTTATACACAATTTTAATAACCGCAAAAAGGAAATCGAGAACAATGATCGTTCTTCAACGTACCAACTTCATCGTCCATCGTGTCCTTTGCACTGTGAAAACTATCCGTGCTTTGACTATTGCAACTACTGTAAACAGACATTTGACCAAGAGATTTCCGAGTGACCGGTAAAACTTCACCGCTAGATCCAAGAACAATAAAACGATTTTTTTTGTTCGTACAATTGCTTTCCTTGCAAACTTTTCGAGGGCTCGCCGATCGGACAAATTTACCGTTCGGTTTTGTTCGAACTTCAGTACCACTCGGCGATTTGCTCAATTCACCAAAGATTGTTGTTTCAACTGTTAGAATCAGGAAACGTAATGGCACGATCAAAATTATCGCAGCGGTTATTACTATGATAATGATTGTTAAGTTACTAACCATTTTTCGTCCCATTGCCAGTCTCATAGAACTTATTTTCGTTCTCAATTTCGGGCGGAGTGCTACTAAAACTTTCACCAATCGGCGATAATCTCCGAGCTCCTAGACTCCCTTCGGCGTCTAATTCGGTTTTGATAGGATCCGTTGGGCTACTCGGTACGTGTCTTTGTCGAAATCCCAAAAGGGACTTGTTCATCTCTCTCAAAATGTTGTCTTCTTCGAATTGAGTTAATGGTAATCTTGAATAATCTTCCGGGTCTATACAACAAATGGTTACCTTAAAGGAGATATAAATAATATTTCAATAAAATATTTGTAAAATGGTGAACGACTTATCTATAATAATTAGTATACTCAATTACGGTATTGGGCTTGGGAATAGCTTCGAATATTGCTCTGTTATGGGGATCGTTTATGATTGATATACGTCTAACATTTTCCACTATCAAAGCCTCATTGTCTTCCAAAGCCTCGACTGATAGAATCGCTGCGATCATTTCTGGATGAGTTGCTAACTGAAATAGAGAATGATTTTCTTCGTAATTTAATATTGGATGTTATCTAATTACACAGTAATATTTATTTACATGTATTGTTTCTTGCGTAACGTCACCGTCGAGTACGCCACCCCCAAATCTTGCGCTAGCGAAACAAACGTAAACAGTTTCTGTTTCCTGTCTTCCCAAACGACCCTCGTGACGAATCGTCAAAGGACAAAGTGGTACATTACTTTCGAGCCAATCTTCTATGGTCAACCATTGTTTCGACGTCATTACCTATGTACAATAAACGAAACGGATTAAAATAATTCTCCTTTTTATTATCTCTCTCATTTTCTTATTTATCCTGATACATAATCATTCTTAACAAACGCACTTTCATTTTACCTGTCTTGAAATAATCACTCGCCCGTCCAATGCACCCTCGTTTTCAAGATAATCGTAGTAACGAAATATGCTCTTTAATTTTGCTTTCTGACAATTCCTAAGACATAGCAATATCTTCGTCGATATTTCGTAATGGATCATTATTATAATTTTCATTTCATTTTGATTTGACTCACATGTGAAGGTGTTTGAAGAAATTCGTAAAATTGAAGTCTCTTAGCGTGGGATGCGTTTTTGTCGTTCTTTTTGGATACGTCGAGAAAAATGCGTTAGCAATAAGAGAAGAGACAAAAGCGTAGCTGTATTCGACGCTATCTCCTAATTAAAAAAAAAAAAAAATTATATATATATATACATATATATATATAATATTATGTATGTATATACAGATACATATATGTTCGTAAATGATCGCAGATGTTCTAACGAAAAAAAAGAAGTTGAAATTTTTCTTCATTCCTTTTTAATTTTCAAATCTTTTTCTATCTGCGTTTCATTGCTTGTCATTTTTATTTGTTTGTTTTTTTTTTTTTAATATTGCAATGTTTTACCCTGTTGCTGCAGACTGTAGTGTAACCCCTGAGGAGGTTTCGTGGATCTCAGAGATTTAGCTCTCTCTACCATTCGTGGTATTGTTTTTGTGAATACCTGCTCACGTTCGACAGAGTCGAGATCCTCATCGAGAAATTTCGCCAATCCTGCGAACAACTCGGGATCTTGAATGTCTTCCTCGGGATCTAGGCTAATGCTGAAACGTACATTCACGCGGTTGTTAAAAGAAAATAAAATGGGATCAATAAACAAACAAGCGCCGTCTTTCACAATGCGCGAAATTGAAATCTCGTTTAATACTGATTCTGGTAGGTTGTTAACATTTTTTTTATCTATTTTATTTTCTATTTCGTCACTCCTTTTCGTGAAAGATTCAGGAATATCTTTTTAAGAGGATCATAAAAGACGAGACGCTTTAACGAGATCCTTAAACGTTTCTCTGACGCGCAGACGCGCGACAGAGTTCGTCGTAAATTTTACGCTCCTCCGAGCAGTAACATCAAACAAAATAAAATACAGGCGTGAGATCATCGACCGAATATAGTTTCGCGTACGTGTGCATTGTCGTATCTCAGCGAGTTAATTTTGCAACTATGTCAAACAGAAATATTGTTACAAATCGGAGACGGTAGAAAATCATGTTTTTTTTTCCTTTTTCTTCCTCTTTCATTCATTAGCCGTTATACATTTGAAATTTCATTTTTAAATAATGCAGTAAAATATCTGTACACGTGCACGAGACACAAGCGTGTTTGTCTCTCTTTCACCGCGTATGATGATTCTGTGTTTTTACTTAACGCTACGTAACGTAATACAATAAAATGCGTAAAATGTCACGCTTACTTGCACATGTCGTGCAATCTCTGCATCGCGTCCAAAAGATCCGTGGAGTTTTTGGCGAGGGCTGCCCTGTCTAATTGTTTTACCACAGCCGGCCACCATGGTAGATCGCAAGGAAGCATAACTAAAGCCATTGTAGACGAGTATCTGTCGAGAAAAAACGAAATTTTACCTATCGTTCTTTTTTTTCGTCTTTTTCTTTTTTTTTTTTAATTTTTTAGTATTTTTCATCTAACCAATTGATTTTTTGTTATCGAGAAGACGCTATTAATAGATAAAGATTGATCACGATTCACAGCGTGAAACGCGTATTTTCTAATCATTCGAATTTACGAGACATCGCGATTGTCAGTTAACATTTTCTTTGGCATCTAGCCCACGGTGAGTTGTGTTCTATTTCGTATTGACCTATATATATATATATATATATATATATATATATATATATATATATATATATATATATATATATGTATTCTATAGATATTATTATATTGTATGGTGAAATAGTAAATTTCTTTTTCGTAGGAAAGATTTTTTACAGACGTATCTAACGAAGGTGCCTATTAGGCTGCAACGATGCTTAGAAACGATATCGACCCTTTTCTCCTTCTTGCTAAAGGGCCTTTCTCGGGAAAATCTTTACTAGGGTTACTATCGTTTAAAATTAGACACCTCAAGTTAATACGACGATAATGATGTGATACCGATAACAACGACAATGACAATTTTATAATCATAACGATGTCCTTTCAATGGAACTAACATTATTAACGAAACTTTGTTCTCTTCTATTCTTTATGTACACGAGTATCATAAATACCATCTTTAAAATTTTATTTTCACAATTACTGTTATTCAGTCTGGATTAATGAATAAATAAAAAAGAAAGAAGAGAGAAGTAAATAAAAAACAAAAGAACAAAAATGGAAAATAAAACATAACAAAACAAAAAAAAATAAAAAAATAAAAAATATGTATTTAGAAGCCCCCCGTTTGATCACGTTACAAGTGTACTACTCTTTAGCGAGTTGAGAGGGTGCGTTACGTCCCGCGACATTTCGTAAATTCTACGCATGCGCGATGCACGTTGATATATAATTAGGCGCTTTCACTCGTAGCAGGGGCGAGATGGACGTCGTTCGAGGTACAACGCACCGCTCTCTCGACTTATTTTCTCGAACAGAGAGAGAGCATCACCCCGTTTATATAATCACCTTTCCTCCCTTCTTCACCGGCACTTTTACGTATACGCACAGACACACACTTCTCTCCTTCTCTCTCTCTCTCTCTCTCTCTCTCTCTCTCTCTCTCTCTCTCTTTCTTGTTTTCTTTATTTCTGTTTATTCTCGTTTGCTCGTTCGATTCTTTAAAACGAAGAAGAATCAGATCTTGAGACGCGTTGTCCCGGTGCCGCAAGGCACGGCGCTCTGCGGCCAGCTCCTTTTTTGATCCTTGAAACGCCGGCACATAGTTGATTACTTCCTCTCCCTTCTACACCTTCCCCTCTTTTTCTGATGTCTCTCTCCCTCTATCGCACGTTACTCTTTTTCCCTTTATCTCTCTCTCTCTCTCTCTCTCTCTACTATCACGAATCTGTATCCGTTTTATTCCGACGAATCTTCCTTTTCTTATTTTTCTATTTTCTTTTTTATTTTTGTTTAACCTTCAAAACTTTAGGCCGATCCTCTTTATTCTTTCGATTATAATCACTTATATGCTTCTCTTTAAACGTATTCCGTAAGGAGGAAAAGGGGTAAAATCAAATGGCATGGTGTTATATCTCGGCTTTATATGAGGGCGCACGAAAGAACGACCGCACTGCTACGGACGTTACTACTGGCCGCGTCGCCGTACGTGCGTACGTCGTTTTCTTCGTAAGATTTCGCCGGTCCCCGTAGACCTGGACTATCTATCCCCTCTTTCTTTCTCTGTCTGTCTCTCTCTCTCTCTCTCTCTCTCTATTCATTCCATTTCACCACCCCGCTATCTCGTTATTTATAGAACGGCGCCGGCGCCCTGGACAAAACTCCTATATATCCGTACAACTTCTATTGCAAAGTTTCAAACGTTCCACCCTAAAAGTAATTCTCCGTTGGTAAGATCGCAGCGCATAGAGAGATCTCTGTTTTATCGACTCGGAAAAAGAATAAAGAGACGAAGGCTATCGTTCTTTATTTTTTTTTTTCGTGTTTTTTGATTTATCTCGAATTTCAATATCTTATTTTCTTTGGTAGGAAAATATAAAGTACTCGTTAAATATATAATGTTTCATGTTCGAATTGATATTTTGATAGAATTAGAAATAAAGCCGATTTTCGAAAACCTTTACGATTAATTTATTTTCGGAAAAATTTATAATCTGGCATATGGTACTTTCTTGCTTCTGTCGGATGTGTTATTATTTTTACTACTAAAAAATTTCTATAACAAACTAAACTCGAATGTCAGGTTATGCGTGAGTGGGTTATAAGCTAGTGAAGGATATTATTTTCTATTGTATTTGTAGTTCATGGTTCGACCATACCTGTCGCTTAAGTCACATATACGCCTACGAGAAGAAGGTGGTGAATAAACTTAAAGCACGCGAATTCCTCTCCCACGTTAAGATAACAAACCTTGGATGGGACAGTAAGATGGAACCAAGACGCAATTATGATTTATCGATATCTCCAGGTTACTTCGTTCTTTCGTACACGTGATGGTTACCATTCTTACTGACTGGTTAATAAAAAAATGCATAGCATTCTGTTTTACAAAGCGAATTAAAAATAGTCAATTAGACTAGTTTTTTACTTTATCGACCAAGCAGGTAATAGTTAGTTATAGTAGATAACTTGCTTATCGATTGGTAATATTACATTTCTGTTTTTACGGTTGGTAACTTAGTGATATGTCTTCCCTGTCTTACCGACCGAGCATAATTGATATATAGATCAAGTATATTGTTTCCGACAGTAGCACAGTGTAAAATCAGGAATTAAGGATCATACGAAGGTGTGTAATATTTTAAAATATTGTATTATTTTACGGGAGGGTTTTTTTATTTCGTACTGGACATCGGCTTGTTTTTATCGATTCGATTTTAAGAAGTCGAGCAAATCATTGTAATGTAATCAAATATTGTTGCCGAACAGATCGATCGCGTTATTTACATTTTAATTCGAAAATTTTCAGAGCTTTGTGTTACGTTTTTTTTCACAATTAACGATGCACTCGAATTTTATAATATACATTGAAATATAAATACGATCGCACCACTTGGAATTTTTTCCAAATGCATTATCACGTTCGATGCCGCACGGTAATGCATGTAGAACTTTCCATTTAGGACGTTGTGGTTGTTTTATGTAGAATAAAACATGATCATGAAATCATCAGTCGATGCATAATTATCATCTATAATGCAATTTTCATATCGCGGGCCATCGATGAAGTTATGCGGCATTTTCGGGTCATCGACCCGGGTCAGGGGAACTGTTTTTGGCTTATTGTCTTCAACATTGATATCAGCTTACTGTTATCAATATTGTCTTTTTAATTCCACTTATTCTTTCTTATTGTCATACAACGGCATTTGCCTAATGCTCTCATACAGGATATAAATAACAAATAAAATGAGTAAAATAATATATATGCATCAATTAGTCATCTGACTCAAAAATATAGAAAAAAAAGTTTATATTATATTATCTCGTACCGGAACATTTAGCCATGCGGACCCTTGGCGGTCTATTAAACATATTTTGAAGGGTCATTTATTACTATAGTTAATATATGTATAATATATACATATATTAACTATATTATTACATATACCCTCGAGAAATTGTTTGGATTCTCGTTAAAGGATAAAGAAACACTTTTTAATTAATGGTAATGGTTATATGTTTTATGGCAAATATTATATGTTACAGTATTCTTTGACTCATTATTATTTTGGTTTTATAAATATCATAATTCATGTTTTAGAAGCGTTTACAATGTAAAGTAAAATAAGGCAAGGCCAATTATCAGTTGCCAGTTGCCAGTTGCCAGTTGCCAGTTGCTAATTGCTGGTTGCTTTTGTCATTATCCACTTGTAATTAGAGACACAAGGCAAGGCAATCGAACGTTTTTTTTTTATCTAAGCAAGATTTAATATCGTAAAAAGTGGTGGCCGAATAAAGAAATATTTTAGACAAAAGTTGTTCGTTTTTGGATCAAATAATTTTTATTTCAAATTGTTTTTTTCGAAAATACTTTGTTCTCGATATATTTAAGTATCTCAATTTAAAAAAAAATTTATCCCGAATATCCTGCAATGTAAGCTAAGGAAAGAAAAAGAGACAGAGAGAGAGACAGGCAAAGAGAGAGAGAGAGAGAGAGAGAGAGAGAGAGAGAGAGAGAGAGAGAGAGAGAGAGAGAGAGAGAGAGAGAGAGAGAGAGAGAGAGAGAGACAGAGAAAGAAAAGTCGAACGAATCTCTAATAAAAAGAGAGAAAGGAAGTCTCGTTGAGAAAGTGTAAAAGAGAAAGAGTTAGAAAGAAAGAAAGGATAATACGTCTGGGTAAGTAACAGTGAAGAGGGAGTGAGTTCGTGGAAAAGAAAATTGTCGGAAAAAGGAAGATAAAGACGGCCAAAAGGTGGTTCTGTGCATGCTGGACACGCTCCACGTCCATTTCTTTTAGCCACGTTCTACGCAACGTCCATGAGGCGGCTCCTACCTTTATTAAATTCCCGTCGTGCGATATTGTCCGACCGCTTTTACTTCCATTCGCGGTTCGAACAATTATCTGCGTCCTTTCTTTTAACCTCTCAAATCGGTAACGGTGATCGAGATGAACGCGGTCTCTTTTTTCTTTCTTTCTTTTTTTCTTTTCGTCGAAGACAAATGATACGTTTTGATTTTTTCGCAAGATTCTCCGTTTGAAGATTTGTCGTTAATTCACATTTTTCATTCCTTTTTATTTTTACTTTTTATTTCAATTCGATTTAATCGGAAATATTCCTATGTACGAGAAACAATTATTTCCAAGAAAAATATTCGACTTTGATCTAAGAGTGCGTTTCATATGATGCGACAAAATCAATCAACAACGAGGTTGTACGTCGATTTACTTTTACCATCATTTCGTGAAAAAAAAAAAAAAAAGATAAGAGAGCGAAAATTTTTCTTTTCTCCTCTCACAATATCAATAGAGAAACGTCGAATCTTTTTCCTCGAGTGAAAATTACATTTAGGAGAAAATTCTACGTTAGTACGTTGTTCCCTACAAGCACGCCGTGCAAATACTTCTTTTACCGTCTTTAATCTAGACTAAGGTTTAACATTATGCTTCCTACGTGTCCCCGTGAATATCTTCCATGGTTGGCTTTAACCGACCGGATCGTAGTCGATTTCGTTTCTATTTCGAAACACATCTCGAAAAAGTCAAACTCAGGTATTCTTTTTTTCCGAGTTTTCTTTCTTCTTTTATCAATTTAGAGAGTGATTCAGGGGAAGACAAAAAATAAATAAATAAAAAGAAATTGGAAAATAACGAGAAGTTAACTTGATAGGAAAATGAAACGAACAAAGTAAAAAATAAAACAAGCAACGAGCCAGTCAGGGAAATTTATTGTGTGCGCGCGTGTGTGCGTGTGTACATATTTTTCGCGGTGGAAGATAATTAAATATCCAATGAATAAAGTGAGAAAAGTTATTAACTCGTCATGATCATACAAAAGGTAGAGAAGCGAGTTTGGGAGGGTGAGTAGATGGAGGAATGGAACAGTGAAAAAATATTTCGAGAGCAAGTCCGTTTCACGTATTGCGGTCGTGTGCACACGTGAAATAGTTCCTTTGAACCTGTTGATGCCATTTCGACAGCTCGCCTTTCGCCTTTTCTACAATTAAATAATTATTACATGCATCGTTGACCAATTGGTACATATATATGCAAAAAAAAGAAAAATAATTCTTTTAACGCCGGTCACGTTCAGGAACGAATTAAAATCATAATTAAAGTGTTAAGAATTCAAGCAAAATTGTTAATATCAAAATTAAGCAAACACAACAACATTATGACGACGATTAACATACAATCTTATACCGAATGCACGTGCAAACACGATTATACTCGTATATGGTGTGTAATGTGTTAAAAAAATAGATCAAAAACTGATCAGAAGATCATTCATTTAATCGATACTTTCAAATGAATTTTACTTGTCCGATTAATGACCGTCAATTTTAATAAATCTCTTGACAGCCTTCATTATCAAATTGATCAATCTTATTATATCCCAAACGAATGCACGGTTGTATTAGGAAAATTATCCTATTAGATACTATTAAAATGTTAATTAGACGAATTATTCAGTTGAACCTTTGATTATCGGTATATAGAACGAATGATTTATTATTATTTCAATCTTCGATATCAGTTTATTTTCCGTTTTCCTATTATGTCATTATTTTATTCATTAATCGCGCAATTACGTTTGAGCACGAATAGAAACGCGTATACACTGGTCATATGTATGTTGTTCAATTTGGTATATCGTGTCAGCCATTCACGGATGAATCCATCGTCATACAAATATTGTTTTGTAGCTATTTCAAAATAGTCTGGGTAGGAGAACCTGGCCGGCCCGCATTGCAGTTTCCAGAAATACTGCTAACAGTAGCATTACTACCAGGAGCACTAACAGCACCAGCACCGGCACCAGTACCGGCACCACCACCGGCATCAGCATCAGCACCAGTAGGAGAGCAGTACCAGCAGGAAAGGGTGGTAGTAGACACGTAGACACGGGAGAACGAGTTACATCAGCTAATTGTTTCTAACTGGATTAACCGACGAATTGTATGAATGTAGAGAGCCCGGTTCGTATCTCGGCAAGGCGCTCACCACACCTTTCCACCATTGTTCTTTGATCATAAGGGAAGTGGGTCGAGCTTTAGACTCCTTTTCGGGAGATTGCCTCCGGTTATTCTTGCCATTGACCTGCTAGTAACACGAGACCTCATAGAAAACTTACTTTTCGTCTCTTCATTCAACAGATAATTATATTAGATAAATATATATATATTTTTTTTTAATTAATTATATTAGATAAGTGAAGAAATTAATGATGTTTGGATTGTGTAAGCCTTTATTACTTAATAAAAAAGATTATGGTTTCAAACTGAGACCATAGAAAACTTATCTAAATTTCTACCTTCATTCCAGAAATATAATATATTTATATAGTATAATAATAGTAATAGATTATATATCTATAATATATATTATGTTATAATATGATGATAACAGATGATATAATAAATAATATATACATATATGTTATTTGAATATGAAATAGATAAGTATTTAGCTATGAAAATTTTTTTAGGCTAAAAAATAAATATCTAGGAACTGAAATGTTAAATAAATATTTAAAATACATTGTATTTTTTAATAACGAATATAATAAAAATGTATAATATATATATATATATATAATATTACTTTTAGTAATTATGTGAGATAAGTTAGAAAAACATAATAATGTTCCGACTATGTAAGCATTATCCTCTAGAAAAAAATTATGTTTCGGAATTAACGAGAATTATTATATGAATTTTCTTTTTTATTTATTTATTATTCATTTATTTTTTTTTAATACGCTACAGCGCAACTATCCAATTAACAAGTACTTTTGAGGAAAAATTTGACACATTTTTAATTAGAAATCTGCTTAGCATCATTTTTACGATTTTCCCGGTTCGTTATTACTTGCTTGTAGAACTGTTTCCTCTTCGTTCTTTATAGATCCTCGAGTCTGCAACTGGAATTCGTCGGAATATTCTCGATAATAACGTCTCTACGATTCTTTCCTTTTTTTCTTCTCTCAGCTTCCTTCTTATTTTAATTCTGTTTCTTCTTTATTTTAATTTTTTTTTTTCATAAATTCTTATAATACATTTTAGGGAAGCGAATTACCTTTAATGAGATTCTCTCTTCGAGTTCTCGAAACAACAGAGAAAGAAACAGAGATAGAGATAGATAGATAGGTAGATAGAGATAGAGAGAGAAATGGAAAAAAGAGAGAGAAAGATAGATAGATAGATAGATAGATAGAGAGAGAGAGAGGGGGGGGAGAGAGAGAGAGAGAGAGAGAGAAATCAAAAGAAACGAGATCGCCGGATTTACAGGGACAATAATATAAGCGAGATGCGTTATCGAGAAAGCGAGGGAGACAGAAGGTATATTCGATGAATTATTTCGATATCTCGAATAGCAGAAGGATACAAAACGCTGTTGCATTCGTGAAATAGGAGAAAAGACAATGTGGAAACAAAAGGGAAAGAACGTATAGTGGCGGAGGTGTAATGCTCGCCTTTATTCCAATTCTGCTGTTACGCCGAGAGTGACAATTTTTTTCATCCCTTTCGACTCAAGAACCCCAAACGTTTCGTTGTCTCTATTCCTGTGTATATATATATATATATATATATATATATATATATATATATATATATATATACACTCTCATATATATATATATATATATATACACACTCATATATATATATATATATATATATATATATATACAGATATACACTTTCATTCTGTCTATCTATTTATCTATCTTCGTCTTTCTCCTATTTCTCTCTCCCTCTCTCTATCTATCTATCTCTCTCTTTCTCTCTCTCTCTCTCTCTCTCTCTCTCTCTCTCTCTCTTTTCTGTTACTCCTTCGACCGTGAGAGAACCATTTCTCGTGAGGAAACATTTATCAACGCCTGCTACCTAACCACAAGAGAGATAAATAATTTTCACTGGCTGCAAAATGTCCTGCTTGTTCTACCTCGCTCTCCTTCATAGACGGTACGTCCCTCTTCACGTTTGATCATTTTCCTTTAAAATTTTTCGTCGCACCGACCGTATTGCATTCATCAGCTAGGCTATGATTAGGAGCTTCGATGAAAAAATTTAAATCAATTTATTAGATAACTTTGTCCATTGAACGGAAGCTGACTTTTTCTCTTTTCCTTTCTTTTTTGCTTTTTTTTTTTTTTTAGAAAAGAAAAAAGTAAAATATAATAAATTCGTTCCTTTCAAAAAAAAAATTTTTTTAATTTAACTCACTAGCAGTCGGTAGAAATCGCCCGTCAAACTGTCTGATGCATCGTGCAGACGTTTATTATTAATTTAACTTCTAAATTATTTTACACATTATCACAACGCACGAGAGATAATAGATTATTAATTCAAATTATTAATTTGTTTGCATGTGTAAAATTACAAACGGTTGAGATAGTAATATTAAGGGGGAGGGGGGGGGGGAGTTCTTTTATACGAAATGGGAACGTTCAGTTTGGAAAAATAATTAATCTTTCAATGGGTTAATAAAAGAAATAAAAAAAAAAAATATGTAACAGTATGATCATATAATTATACAGACTATTTGTATAATTGGGTTACGTATATATAAGTTACGTAGATGCTATTGTTTGAAATAGTTTCTGTTGAACTTGTATTTAGAACAAAAAAAAAATAAAAAAAATAGAACGAGAAAGGAAAGCCAGAATGTCGAGACTGACGATGAATGCGTCGAGTAATTGATCCTAATTGATGAGTCAGTGTAAGTTATATCACTAGTGAACCCTTCTTTTCGTTTCCCCAGTGTCGCGTTACAAATTCTTTTCTATCTATTCTAACCGTTCAAGGTCACCAAAGCTTTATTTATGTTAAGTTTTATTGTCAACGTAATCGATCATTCAGTAATTTATTTATAATGAACATTTTTCAATCTAAACGACAATACATATGTCATTATATATATATATATATATATATATATATATATATATATATATATATATATTTTAAATCACGTATAATAGATATTGATTCAATAGATTCATTTTCTTGTTCGTGACATGTTAATTCTATATTAGAACTGTTGGCTATCTCCGGTTACTATGGGAGCCAATTTAATTAATGACAATTTCATAATTAATCAATATAGGTATAATTTGATACATAACCACACATTGATTTATCTATCGATCACTTATCCTATTATTGAATATATATATATATATATATATATATATATATATATATATATATAAATTTTATGTGTACACACACACACACACACTATATACCATTTTATATATGTATGTAATATACCTGAATTAAATCATATCGTTTCATTCTATTTAATTTTATATTAGATCTGCTGATTATCTCCGGATACTATAGGAGCCAATTTAATTAATGACAATTTCATAATTAATCAATATAGGTATAATTTAATACATAAACACACATTGATTTGTCTATCGATCACTTATCCTATTATTGATTATATATATATATATATATATATATATATATATATATAATATATATATACACACACACAGTATCTACCATTTTATATATGTAATATACCTGCATTAAATCATATCGTTTCATTCTATTTAATTCTCGTTATATCATTTGTAACTGTTATAAAATTTATGTATATTCGATATATCCAGTATAATTATTTTCGTGAGGAACGAAGTATACGGTAAAATGATTTGTAAAGTTTGTCGAAATAATAGATGGCGATGCAAAGTGGTGCTATAGGATGAAAAGTAAGGGAAGGGAAAAAAAGGATAACGGTAGTAACGCTCGTAGGAACGGGTAAATTCAAAGCGAAATACTCAAGTTACTTCTTCGAGAGTTACTGATACGCTTTGCCTTCCTTTGTATCCTGTTGCTGTTGCTGTTGCTTCCTCAGAATGCGAATCAAATAAAAAGACGATTGTACTTTAAACGATTCTCCCAGTTGGAGAGACTCGAGTTCGGGAACGATATTAAATAACTTTCTTCGCGATCCACGACTTAAAGATTTACGTTACGCATTTCAGCATTACGATGGAAATAGAAACAAAATGGAACGTTTCTATTTATTTTTCTCTTCTTTAATTTTTTTTTAACTTCCTTAACCCAAACCCCGAGTATCATCAATGGTATGAGCTTTAACGAAATGAGTCATGCGTACTTTCTCGTTAGGAAGAGAGATTTATTTTTCCAACTGATTTTTCCCTTTTTTTTCTTCTCTTTTTTTCTTTGTTTCCTTCGATAAAAGCAAACGAAAATAAATATATAAGACGATACGAACTTACACATATCGCGGGTAAATAGGATCTCTTTATATCTGAAAAAAAGTACGGGATCAGGGGGCGAGCGGGGGTGGGAGGGATAGAGCGTTTGTTGAGGGATTATTTAGAAAATACCCGTAGAATTCGGATTTGGGGTGGAAAGGGAGAGAGAAACAAAAAGGGAAAAAAGGAAAAAAAAAGGAAACGAGGAAAAAAGAAGAGAAAAAAGAAAAGTAGGAAAAAGAAATGTTTTTACTGTAACTGACCGTAAAACGTTCGACTCCGATGTTCCCTTCTAACCATTTTCCAATCTCTACGTGTTTCCCTTACGATTTACTTGCTAATGGAATTCTATTTTCCCTTTCTCTCCTTTCTCTCTCTCTCTCTCTCTCTCTCTCTATCTATCTATCTATCTCTCTATCTCTATCTCTCTTCGATTTACCGTTTTAAGCATGTCGATATCCAATTTCGCGAGCGCTTTAAAGAGCTCCGACGATTTTTTATTTGTCCTTTTTTTTCTTCCTCCTCCCATTTTATTTTATTTATTTTTCTTTTTTTTCCTTTATTTTCTTATTCCTCTTTTTTCTTTTTTTGCTCTTCTTTCACACGTCGTACGAACGCCCCTCCCACTTTCCCCCAATTCTCCCAATTCTCCCAGGTCCCTTTTATTCTCTACGAATTTCGAACTCGAACAGCTATCTCTAAGAGTACTTCCGTAAATTATAAACACTTTAGGCAAGAGATTACGCGTATGCAGAGAAGCAGAAAGAAAAAGAGAGAGAGAGAGAGAGAGAGAGAGAGAGAGAGAGAGGATAGAATGAGAAGGTGGAGGAGGAGGAGGAGGAGGAGGAGAAGGGACAGGCTGGTTCCGATATTGGAAAAGCCATTTTTCCGCCAACTTTTTCTCGACCTTCGACCTAAATCCTTTCCCAGGCAGATACCCTATGAAGCTTCTCCCGTTCACTCGAGGGAACAAAATTCGAGGGAATGGCATCGGCCGATAATAACGAATGCTCGTGTACGAAATTTAATCAACTTTTGAATTCGTCGAAAATTCCTAAAGCGGTAAAGATATTGTCCCTTCCTATAGTGAACCTACGCCAGGAATGATTAAATTTGAAAAATTCGATAGTGTCGATACTTGCCAATATTCGACTATTATTCTCTTCAAGTATCGGCACTTATCGATACCGATATCGATACTCGACACCTTTCCTCTCTTTTCAATCTCTCTCTCTCTCTCTCTCTCTCTCTCTCTCTCTCTCTCTCTCTCTTTTTTCCTTTTTTTTTTGCACGACTTTTTTTTATCCACACACGTTGGAAAGAACTTTTTGTTGTTGTTGCACGTACACACAAATGCGAAATAAAAATAGAAGGGAAATGTAGGTAAAGGACTGTTCTTCTCTCTTGCATATATATATATATATATATATATATATATATATATATATACACATTGTAGATCGTTAACATTGTGTGTTGTTTACGAGCATTATCGACGAACCCCTTGCTGAAAGGAACAAGCGCTTCAGTGGTGCGTGACAGAATCGTTCACGATCAGACGAGCATCACGCCTCCACAAATTTTGCACGAATGGTCGATTATCTTTCCGTTCATTTACCCGCTCGCGACCGATTTTCAAACGAGAGATAAATACCCTTATGTTAGGCTATTCGCGATATAAACTTTCGCGTTTTTGTTTCTTTTATTTTTTTTTTTTTTTTATTATTATTATTCTTTCCCTTTTTTCCTTTCTTTTTTCTATCTTTTTCATTCTATTTGTCCATATCAAAAAGAAAAAAGAAAGAGAAGAAACAAGAGCCTTGTATTCGTATCTCATTTTATTATCGTATCGTGGAATTCGATGGAACTCAATACACCTAGAAAATTCAATTCTCTCTAATATCGATATTTTTTTACTTCTTCCCTATCCTCTCACCCCCCTTCCCCTCCCAATCAAATTTCCTTCCTACGTTTAGATATTTGTTAAACGAAAGAAAAGTAAGGAAAGTTGGACGGTCGAAAGTTCGATATGAATGGTATAGTTTCACTTCGATAATGCCACGCTAATGGAATATTAAGGTTGAAAGGAAGAAAAAATAAAGGAGTTACGTTGGGGAGGTGTAGGAAGGGAAAGAAGTGATGGTATTAATTTCTATCAAAGAGTTATTCTATAGTTTATATACTTATACGTACATATGTACGTAGCCATATCTATATCAATAGAAAAAAAAAATTAATATTATTATAGATACATGTTTGTTTGTTTGTTTTTTTTTTCACAAATATATCTCGTCGTGCAACAAATGTTCATATAAAAATGCAATAAGGATATATTGAATGATATCTCGTTGAACGTTCCGACGAATCGAAATTTCTCCTAGTGGAAATTCCCAAGTGGGGAGATTCGTATAAACGAATTCGTGAGGTCCCCTTTTTTGATAACAAGAAAGAACCGTATCCCGTGGGAGCAGGGATAGAGGGAAACACACGACGTGTGCCCATGAGTTTAGGAGCAAGGCAAAGTTTATGCAACCGGACGCGAGCGTTAGATGTCGCACGTAATTGAATGTAATTCTTATTCCTCGCACGTATGTCCAGTAAAGCCGTCGTGAGAGTCGCGTAAAGCGGGTAAAATCGAGCAATGTATGTTGAGTATATATGTACGTACACGTGTAACTACATACGTATGTATATCTATACGTATATAGTGTGAGTCACGTAATCGGTTACAAATCGTTTCTAACTTTAAATGTGAATAAAATAATATATTTCTATTACGTTAAAAATTATATCATTAACATATATATATATATATATATATATATATATATATATATATATATATATATTATTTGAATAAATTTAATATATTCGAAAATAATCATTAAATGATCGAAAGAAAGAAAGAAATAATGATAATTCGCCACTGTATATACGTATACGTATACATAACATATCTACTAATATATCTTCGCGTAGATTTATCCTTCTAATCTTTTTATCTCTCTATCTCTCACATTTCCTGAGTTAGAATTAGGCGACATAATTCTACGGCAGGGCGATTAGCTAATTTATTAATTCACTTGTTTGTGCCGCCCGAGCCCCCTCTCCCTCCCTCCCCCCTCTCCCCCCTGAAAGGTTGAAAATTCTTCTTCCTTTCCTTCTCTATGAATGATACACCTACGCGACAATTAAAATGCTAATCGTTAAGATGAAATAATCGGTCTATTATTTTACAAAGTTGATAATCGGTATGGAGTTAAAGTAGAGATTAGTCTCGGGACTAAACCTTCCTATATATCCGTCCTATTGTACCCCTTTGCCTTTGCGAACTCACGTGGCATAATTTTACATCCTCTTAACTTATCCCATTCGAGGAAAAGAGAGGAAAAGAGAGAGAAAGAGAGAGAGAGAGAGAGAGAGAGAGAGAGAGAGAGAAAGAAGAAAAAAAGAGAAAAGTCGAAGGATCGATAAACTTTCCCAGTGAAAATATTTTCTACTTCCGGTCGATACCCGGAAACCGAAGTAGAAACCGAGTCACAGAATTTCCCTTTTGGCTCGAGGAAAGAAATTTAACGAGCTCTTCAGATTTCCTTCGTTCCTTTTTCACTGACGACTTACACATATCCACGATGAAGAAAAAATTCATATTTACCGTGAAAAATCAAAGGGTTCATTATCGGGAAAGGTTCTTTATGAACTTTCCGAAAAAATAAACCGATTATCCGCCTAGACTGTTAGACTTCATACGTTTTATCTCTTCTCTCCCGCACCCTCCTTTCTCTCTCTCTCTCTCTCTCTCTCTCTCTCTATCTCTATCTCTCGTAAAAGCTACGAAGAAGAGCCATAAGGAATCAACGTGATCTTTGAAAGAAAGTGGAATGGCTGAAAGAGATGGGAAGGTTGAGGAAGATAAGAGAAAAGAAGAGAAGAAAGGGCGAAAGGGAAGGAGAGGAGAGAGAGAGAGAGAAAGAGTGAGGTGTGAGGAGGAGGAGGAGGAGGAGGAGGAGGTGGTGGGGTGAGGAGGTGGACGGGAAGAATTGGAGAAAGGAGAAAGCGTGGGTGGAAAGAGATGGAAATTCAGTTTGCAACGAAGATCGGTAGGCGTCAGCTTGAACGACTACCGAGCCAACAACCAAGTCCGATGCTGAAGTTAATGGCGGAATTAACCTTAATTATCGGACCCTCCAGACTCTTTCATTCTTTCTTTTACGAGCCGACTGAGCACCAATCGGACTATTTCTCTCTCTCTCTCTCTCTCTCTCTCTCTCTCTCTCTCTCTCTCTCTCTCTCTCGGTCTTTCTCTTTTTCATTCAAGCAAGCTTACCGATTCTTCTTCGATGAGTTTCGACTTATTCTCTCTCTCTCTCTCCATCTTTATCGAATTCCTCTTCCATACCTCTATTTTCTTCCCCCTACCATCCTCTTATTCTTTTCTATCCTCACCGAAGTGTCGTCCATCCCTCTCATCTTTTCCCATGCTATCGCCTTTACGATTTCTACGGGGATTTCGCTTTCGAGTTAGCCGAGAGTGAGATTGATAGAGGATGATCCTTTACCCGTGTATGACCCTCTTTTCTCCGTGTCATCACGCTTACACACCCCTTTTAACACTCGTGTTCTTCTCGATAACCTTGTGTGTACGTACTGTGTGTGTACATACCTATCTTTACCAAGAGAGTTTTCACGTTAAATGTGGAGGTATCTTTGGAAAAAAAAAAAGAAAAAAAGAGAGAGAAAGAGAGAGAAAAAGATCAATCGATCGCCTTCGAACTATTCTGTCGCAACGGATTTGCGTTAATCGGTTGACACACACACGTGCGCACGCACATACACAAACCTACTTACTCGTAATACCTACATATCGGTGAATCTCTCTCCGATCTGTCGATAATCGAACAAAAAAAAGAAAGATTCTTCGAGCAAAAAACGTGTCGGCTTCCAGTTTTTATTATCCTTTTTTTTTCCATATTTATACACATAATAAGCATACGATTACATCGTATTAGGTACTAGATCATTTACATACACGTAATATATATATATATATATATATATATATGTGTGTATATATATATATATACACAACGTATGATGGTATATATATATATATATGTATATATATATATATATACACCATCATATACCCAGCGTTCTGTACAATAAATAAAGACTCTAGAGCATTTTTTAAAACACAACGTCACGTAGTCTCTCGCGATTATTTTTTTTTGTTTTTTTTTTCTTCTTTTTTATGCGTAGATTACAATTCGAATCAACAATTAACTGCATACGTTATGTCATACATATTAAGGATCTAGCTAAAACATTGTCGATCGTTAACATCGAGACGAGCTACGAACGACGAGATCGACGATCGATTTTAAACGATCACTCGAGAGAAAGAAAAATAGGAAATTGGGGAAAAGGAGAATGGGGAAAAAGAGAAAGACAAATAAGATTGATGATCTCTCGATGAATTTCAAAAAAAAAAACCAACGATTCACTTTTCTCTCTTAAATAGACGTGGCATGACGTGCATATCACGTGGCGTGTCTACGTATACGGTAAACAACTGACACTTCGAGAGTAGAACGATCGAGTTATTTAATTATCTATATATATAAATATACATATATATATATATATATATATATATATATATATATATATCAGGAAAAAACACCGCGACGCGTAGCGGTATAGAGACGGGATAGTATTATTAAACTCTAACTTTACTTTATCGACGATTAAAATTCGCGTGATCGCGTAAAAAAAGCCCAATTGGCATTTAACGTTAAGCCATGCCATTACGTACAATCTTTTAGCATTTTTTCCCCGAATGATTTCGATTGTTAAATTACGAGTACAAAGAACTCGGATCATCTCTGAAAATTCGTCCTATTACTGCTATTTCGAAGATAGAAAGATATCTACGTTGAAAGGTCGTACCCATTCGAATAAATCGAAAATTGTATTGGATCGGTTTGTAAATCGATATTGTCGTGTTATTTAGAGGAGAGACTCGGAGTCCGACCTTACAACATGAATTTTTTTCTATTTATTATTATTATTATTATTATTATTATTATTATTATTATTATTATTATTATTATTATTATTATTATTATTATTACTATTATCATCATCATCATCATCATCATCATCATCATCATCATCATTATCATCATCATCATCATCATCATCATCATCATCATTATTATTATTATTATTATTATTATTAATTATTTTAAAACTTTTTTTTCAATTTTTTTATTTTTCTATTTTTTCTCTTATCAAGATGAAACCTTCTTGCGAAATATCTTCTTACGAACGATTCTGCGATACCATTTAAAAACGAAGTACAGGATGAATGAAAGATGTGATATATATATATATATATATATATATATATTGGATATGTTTCTCATTTGAATCGATTCACAGAAATATCGTTGGTAAAGATTTCTCTCATGGATAAGTAACAATGTTCGTAATGCTATCGAGAGATATCGATATCGTTCATATTAAAACGCGTTGTCTCTTTCTTCCTTCTTATCTGCATCGATAACAAATTTGTTGACTAATTTTAACGGTACTTGAGAGAATCGATTGAAATTGAGAGAGAGAGAGAGAGAGAGGGAGACAGAAAGAGAGAGAGAGAGAGAGAGAGAGAGAGAGAGAGAAGGAGAGAGAGAGAGGCAGCGTCGATATAATGATAAATTGCGAAATGCATTATGTCGGGAAAAAAGCGAAGTTATCCGCGAGATCTACGTGACTCAAAGAGTACGAGAGAGAGAGAGAGAGAGAGAGAGAGAGAGAGAGAGAGAGAGAGAGAGAAGGAAAGAAGAAAGAAGGACTCTTCGAAAAGGTGGTAGAGAAATCGCGGAGTTAGTCGTGTGGTCATGTCAAAAATTTTACTGCGTCGATCTTGAGAGAATCGCGGAGGATAGGAGAGCGAGTAGGGTCGTAGAGGCAACGAGGTCAATCGCGGCTCTTCTCCATCCAGCTGCACCGTTCATGCAGGTCTCACGAATTCCCAGAATCTTGAGACCACGTCGTCCAAGAAGATTGTGAACGCCTCGTCTGTCTGCCTCGCCAAGCGTGTGTTCCCGAGAGAGTAGCAAGGAATATAGTTGGTTACCCGGGCTTCGCGAGCAGAAGGTCAACACCATGTCCGAGGCTACGGCTTTCATCACGTGAACGCAACCAATGAATTGTTGGTAGTTCTTCTCTGTCAACGTTCCTACGAAAGAAAAATATCGATGAGATTAGGACACACACACACACACACACACACATTCCGGACGTTGACATAAAACATTTTGTTTCTTTTCTTTTTTTCTTGCTTTTGGTCACGTCCTATTATCCTTCTTACATCGTACATTCGTCGATATGTACATATATACATATGTACGTATGTATATATGTATGTTTATGTGTATTTACACATGAACGTATTTCAACGAAACAAAAACGAAATAATAATAATAATAATAATAATAATAATAATAATCGACACTGTCGTTTCCATCAGGGATATTATATACGGATAAAGTCATTTTCGCTTTTTTTTTGTTTTTCTTTTTTTTCTCATGCAAGGGGTAATCATTATTGCATCCTAGTTGTCACCGACAGACGAAAGAGATAAAAGGCAGGGGTACGCGGAAATTTTTTACGTGCCGTTAACTGCTCGATCGGTGAAAAGCGTTTTCAATGAAACGTCAGATTCAGCAGGGGATCGTCGACATTTGTAAGAGCGATCATCGAAACGTCACACGCACGGGAGTTTTCCGTTTAGTAGTGGTGTTGTGCTCGTTTAAACGTAGATTAAAGTTTACATTTCTGACGTGCCAACCAACGTATCCTATGTAATAATACGTCTGCAAAACAGCTACGCGTAATTTCTAATCAAAGGCTAAAAAGACTATATAGTTACCTAACGACGTAATGACACATAATACGAGATACGTGTTCATATCGTTCGTCACTCTGACCGTTTTCCCGCGCGTTTTGACGTGAAACGAAAGTAACGAGTACTCCCACCACCATCGGCGAATAATCGTTTTACTTAGAGAACTCGACGATATTATTTCGTTCAATATTTCACAATATTTCCGCGACACATGAACGTGATGTGGGTCAGTTTATGCGAGTGATTACTCATCACGTAAAAAAGAAGCGTTCCCGGCTGTAGAAAAATTAAAGAATCGTTACAAATCACACGAGACCCCCTCCCACCCCTTCTCCCTCCTCTCCCGATTGGGAAATAATGTTACTCTTCTCTCTAACGAACCAGACTGGCGATAAAAATTAGATAATGATGCGCGTCTCCTAGTTGAGGTCGTTAAAGAAACTGTGCAGAGATTTCGTTCCTACCTGCTGAACTTTCCTCTCTCTCATTGGCCAACCACCATCAAGTGCTGACCAGGGACAAACGCGAGCGTAAAAATTTACGTCACGTTTCGCGAGCCCCGCAAAAATAACGATTTTCATCGTCGAAAACGTAGCAAACTCGTCCACCAACAACCCTTTCGCTATTCTTTCTCCATTTTTCTCTCCCCTACCCCTCCCTACCCCCTCTTCCTCTTCTTTTTTCATTTTTTTCTTTCTTTTTTTTCATTTCTTCCCTCCTTTTTTTTTTTCTTTTTTTTTTTTTTTTTAGCACAAACCAGCGGCCCCTGCATTCTGATGAGATATTTGCGAACGAACCCAAAGAATTTACCGAGAGAAGTACACTCTCTTCCATTTTTTTTTTCCATCCTCGTAAGTCCGTAAAATTGCGTCTCTTTGGGGAGATCAACGAATTTCGAATATTCCGAGCAACGTGATTGTGCATTAGAGTTACGCGTTTCGATTTTACACAACGAACTCGTTAATTTATCGTTTCGATGATTCGAATCCGAATATCTGACGATGAGAAATTTATTTGCTTTGTAATATACGTTCATCGTCAAACGTTATGTACGTTTATTAGAGATCGAGAAATCATGAGTCATTGACAAGAAATATTATATTTCACGATTTTAAACAACTATGAGAGAAAGAGAGAGATAGATAGATAGATAGATAGATAGATAGATAGAGAGAGAGAGAGAGAGAGAGAGAGAGATTTAGAAAAAAAAAACACGAATGCATTTCTACTAAATTATTTTTCATCTCAGTTCTTCGTGTTAGCGAGTTTTCTACGAATTTTTTCCTTTTCAGTGATGTCCCATGTCATTCGACAAACGTAATTGGTTGTTCCAACATTTTAAATGAAAGGAAGAGAGAAAAAGAGAGAGAGAGAGAGAGAGAGAGAGAGAGAGAGGGAGGGAGAGAAAGAACGAGAGAGATAGAGAGATAAAGAGAGATCGAGAGATAGAAAGATAGAGAGAGAGAGAGAGAGAGAGAGGGAGAGAGAGAGAGAGAGAAAGAAAGAGAGAGAAAGAAAGAGAGAGATAGAGAGATAGAGAGAGAGAGATAGAGAGATGAGATAGAGAATGGTAACAAATGTGAAATACGATGTTGTCCACGAGAGGAATCTTTTAAAGAGGAGGATATGTAAAAACTAATTTTGAGCTCGTACGGATAGGAAAATGAGAAAGTTGCAAATTCATTGGCTCGAAACGAACGAAACTTTTCATACAAACCTATATCTCTGCGGGTGATATCGGCTAGTTTAATCGATATCAAAAATATTTAAATTGTAAATATTCCCCGACTCCGAGTTTCGATGTGACGCTACAAAAGAATGTCCGTAAAGGAAATTATTTCTCGAATATTTTCAATTTTATTTTTTTTTTTTTTTTTTTTTATTTCAGATATTCGTAACTAGAATCCCTTCAATAATTGTAAGTAATATCAATGATACGTCATTACTCTATGGAATCGAGCAGATATCTCAGGCGTGTCACTCTTTTAATCGAGGAGATAGCTGCTGTCTAAGGTAATCGTGGATAATAGAAAGGAAAGAGATAGATAGATAGATAGATAGATAGATAGATAGAGATGGAGAGAGAGAGAGAGAGAGAGAGAGAGAGAGAG
This sequence comes from Dolichovespula sylvestris, assembly GCA_918808275.2. Taxonomy (NCBI): domain Eukaryota; kingdom Metazoa; phylum Arthropoda; class Insecta; order Hymenoptera; family Vespidae; genus Dolichovespula; species Dolichovespula sylvestris. The sequence goes on along the minus strand of OU964963.1, from coordinate 3,348,634 downwards.
AGAGAGAGAGAGAGAGAGAGAAGATAAGAAAAATGAGAAAATAAAACGGTAAGAAAAATCTGATTTTAACCGTGCCAGTGGTAATAAATCTTTTCAACATATTGAAAATCAATTTTCAAATCCAACGATTATCATTTTCAAGAGCTATTTTTTCCGGTTAGTTGTTGCATCGAATGAATATCAAACGATCCAATGACACATTCTTAATTAACTTCTCTCTTATCTCGATATAATTAAACGATCTATCAACTTTATCTCTTCCATCTATCTCCCTCATTTCGTTAAAACGTTCGCGAGAAAAATAAATGTCGCGTAATTTTATAACGTATATCTATATCTCGTCATTTTATTAAATCTCACGTTCTATAAAATTTATACGATTTATTATTTCCCTCGTTGAGACGACTCCTCGAATTTTATGACAAATAGTTCATAGTAGTTCGATCATCGCGCGAGGAATGAAATATTAAAGTTATTTCACGACCAACGGAAAAATTGTTACTACCTTTTGAAGCGTTCTATTTATTTGAGAGAAAAAAAAGAAAAATGAAAAAAAATTTTAATCGAGCTCAATCGTTTCTTTTTTTTTTTCGTTACTTTTAAAAGGCATAAGCTCGTAAAGTCCCCTTATAAAATAATTTCGAATTTCGCGGATGGCCGAGAAGAAATGGGTAAAATTAAAATATGGTATGACGAAAAGTAGATCTTGATTTTTAATGGCTGGCTCTTATAATCCCGAAGATAAAGTAACTTCGCGGTGGCTTTATGGTAACTTTATAGTGGTAGCTTGGTCGGTTGGTTAATCCAATTTATTCCTCAAACAGTTTCGAAAACTTCTCCCCCTCGAAAGAGAGGGAGTAGGGAGAGGAGGAGCCCTCCAAAATGTGCATTGAGAAGTTTATGCGATCGGTTATCTGGCAGCTTACGATAATCGTTTTCAAAAGAACTTTGCTTTTCCATTGGAAGTTGGTTCGCAGAGCGAGCTCTCTTGTTTCCTATCAAAACAAAGACTTCAAAAAGACGGAATCTATCAAACAGTAAAGTAAATTTCTCTTTCTCGTCCGATCCAAACCCATCGAGGGGTTACGTGTTTTCCCATTGAGGTTCTTTATTTTCTGAATTGGTTTTCTTCTTCTATTTATTTTCCATTTATATACACGTTGGAACGACCAAATTTACAAAAAAAGGAAAAAGAAAGAAGAAGAAGAAGAAGAAGAAGAGAGAGAGAGAGAGAGAGAGAGAAATGGGGCGGGGAAAAAGGAAGAAAAAAAAAATTGTAAACTTTCGCGAGAGCTCCGACCTTAAAATTATTTAACAATGTTCATTAGAATAAACTTATACGGATATTACGCTCCGTAATAACAAATTACGCTCCGAACAATAAATTTCGTTTTTTTTTTTTTATAAACAATTAATACCAATACATGTATGTATATATAAATATATACTTTTTATAATTTTTTTTCTTTTATATATACAAATGAAAGAAAAATACCATTTTGTAGAGTAGACGACATCCAAAATCCGGGTCTCCTGGTTATGTCAGATATCTGAAACGTATATTCCAAGTTTCCAACGGCCTCGGTCCAGAGTAGTGTCAGCGAGGAATATTCGTGCGAGCGTAGATGAACGGTCGGGCAGGAATCGAGAATTACGTGTTTACCGTTCATCTGTTTTATCGGATCGCTCTTATGCTCCAGAATTTCGACGACATACCACTTGCCCATTATCTGAAAACGGCATGTAAATCGATTAACTCGTTACCTACATATATACATATAAATATATATATATATATTCTCCTCCTATATAAATAGCTTATTAATATAATATATTCAAAACTATTACAGAACTTCACATACAATATATATATAACAGTGTGAATATAATTTCGATTACGTATACGTAGGAAATGGACATATAAATAATTCATGTAAATTTCTTTCAATTATAATCGTTCAATCACTAGGCGGATATAATTTTTACGAGTACATTTCTTTTTTCGATAACAATATTATTCAATTATAATTCAATCTATGGTTTAATCCCATTGTATCTCTTTTTGCTTTTTATTATAATTCATTCGATTTCTTTCTCTTTTTAATTCTTTTTCTTTTTAATTTTTTTCTGTTCAATTACGATCGTCGATAGATCGAGTTACATATAAGCGTGCGAACGATAAGGTACATAAGTATATATTATGTACAACTATGTTATATAGATAGCTCATAAGAGAGAGGTCTCAATTGTTGAGATAATCCAGGAACTTGGTAGCTCCTATATTCACAATGTACATAATGGTACAGAGTGCTTAAACTAAATTACGAGCGATTTATCGAGCACATAATCGCCGAGCGATTAAGTTCTCTCTCTCTCTCTCTCTCTCTCTCTCGTTCTTTCTCCGTTTCTGTCTCTTTCTCGCACACGATTCTGGTAAAATGATAGCAAAATCGGAATGGAACGAACGAATGTAGTCTCTCTAGAGTATCCGATTTCGTGGCCAATTACGAAAATTCCCTTTAGACTTTTATACATGAAATTCGACGATCTAACCAAACGCATAATTTCTATTCGCAGAACATATTTATTATCAGTTATGAACGGCTATTATAAATTAACAAGATCTCGTATGGATTAAATTTATTTCTCTATTAACATTGCTCTAACGTTCGTATAAATTGAAACTTTGTCGGAAAAAAGTGTTCGATCGATCTCGAATTTAATTAAATTTTGTCAACGTCCGCGTCGCATCGTTGAAATTAAAATTAATACGAATAATATTTCTCCCCCCCCCCCATCCCCCCCTTCCACCCTCCCACTCCCTACGCCCCCCGACATGACGAATACGTACAATATAAAAGGCAGTGCAGCAAATTACAAGTGGTTATCTACGGGCTTCCGATAAAAAGCCTTAACGGAGCTTTAAAAGCTCTCTCGAACGAAGACAAGAGAAAGATAGAGATAAAGGATAAAGAACAGTACATTGGCACGCGAACTTGGAAATCCTTTTTACGATTAATCTCGTTCGCGAGGAAGGATCGAATTAAACGAGACGCATAATCAGGTCTAGGGCTTAAACGATACACACACGCGCACGCGCGCACGCACATTTATGTATGCATGTATATACGTATGTATGTACGTATGCATGTTGGATCTCCGGTGCAATTAAAAGTTTCGCACGCATGATACCCGAGGCCCCGTCGAATTTCATTCGGTACGATTACAGAACTACCGACGAAGCCAACACGTTTTCGAGTCGCACTCGCTCTCTCTCTCTCTCTCTCTCTCTCTCTCTCTCTCTCTCCTCCGCGTTAATAAACGCAACGCGCGTATACATACTCGACTATACTTTCGTGCTAGCGAGTATGTATGTTATACACGACTTTACTGTCTCTCGCGTTACGCCAGGTACAGTCCGAAACAAACCTTGAAACATTTCTGGTGATAATACTTCTGTCAGATAACAAAAAAGGGAGATAAGGAGGGGAGTGGACGGGTCGGGAATGATGGTAAAATCGATATCACGAGATACAGACGAATTATTTCAAAATTCTCAAATATTTCCCCTTGTTTCTTTTTTTTTTTCTTTTTTTGATTCGTTTTTGTGAATTCTCCTCTGTGATCTCTCGTTCGACGTTCGAACCAATTAAATCGTACGAAGTTTATTGATTAATTGTTACTAATTCATTTTATCTTCTTGTTCGTTAATATACGTACATACGTATGTGTGTGTGTGTTGTGCGTGTACGTTTTCAATTTTCCTTTATCACCGTCGTCGAATGTAATCATTGTTCTTGACTGTACTGGCTATACAGAGAACAATGCGAATAACGCAGCCCTGATATTCGGTAGTTCAGTTTGCCTGTTCATTACTTTAATTGGATCGCGTCAGGCCGAGAAATTACGCAACCCCTTTAATAGGTCGCTTGTGAATTTCAAAAGGATTCGCGGGGGTGGTACGGAAGAGCGAGCAAGCGAGGAAAAACGTATCGGGCAATAGCTCGTAATAACGCAGGTGGACGAGAACATTTTATGAGGGGGTAGAACGCGCGACGTTTAGCGATCCTCATAGCTGCTCTCTCTCTCTCTCTCTCTCTCTCTCTCTCTCTCTCTCTCTCTTTGTATATCCCATTCGGTTACGAAGAGATCATAGGATATAACGATAGCCGGCAAAAGTTTTATACATTATTTACATTCATCAAGTAGACGATTAATCGAAATTGTACGCGTGACGACGTCATGTTTTCTCTCATTCTTACTTTTTCTTCTCTCTTTCTATCTTTTTCTTTTTTTTTTTCTTTTCTACGTCAGTCAATCAATCGACTTACGCGATAAAACGTATGTTGGATATTTACTTTGAATTTCTTTCTCTCTTCTTTTTTTTTTCTTTTTTTGTTAATTTTACTCGATGAAAGACGAAGTATGACTGACGTAAAAAAGGATCTATTGTAAAAATATAACGAATAATTTCGTTAGATAAGCGCGTTCGCAATTTGTTATGGTTATACGTAAGTGTATAGAATATTAAATCGAAGCGATGGAGAGAGGTAAAAAAAAAAAAGGAAATAATTAAATGGACGTACCGTATATAAATATCGAGAGATACGGGATAATAAAGACAATAGATTTATAATGCGCAAAGTATCTTTTGTGAGGATGGCATTAAATCCAAACCGCGAATCATCGAAGCGTGTCGTTCCTTGTGAGCTCGCGGTTACGCAATAACGTCATAACCGTTGGCAAAAGATCGTCTTTATGGAGCTATTCGCGAATAGTTGTTTCTACGAGGCAACAGAACGACGAATACGAATACGAATCAACAAAACTGCATTGAGAGAGATTGAAAGAGAGAGACAGAGAGAGAGAGAGAGAGAGAGAGAATGTATGTGTGTTCGTGTGTGTGCACGAGCGCGCGTGCGTGTGCGTACGCGCATACGCCATCCGGGCTTCTCTCTAACCTTTATTTTCGTCGTAAATTATTGTCATTCTATTGGACGGCTCTCCTCCTCCATCCTCATCCTATATATACACTCTCGCAGTGTGGTCGTGAGCTTTAAAATTAACGACATAGTAAATATGGTCCTGGCCGATCGACCAACGCGCGCTAGGACGCTCACAGAGTCATCGAAAAATATCGAATTATTCGATGATCCGGGTGCACTATACACAACGTGATCACGGTTATTCGAATTTTACAATAATGCATGAATTGAAAGACCACCCAAATGGGAATTAATGAGAGATTTACTTCAACGTTCGAAATTAGCGTGTAATGAATTTTTTGATGAAGGATATATAATATATATTCATATCGATTGGAAATGATTTATAATCCCTTTTATTTCCAATCGATGATGCTCTTTCTTTCTACGTTTCGATCAGCAAAAAAAGAAAAAAAAAAAAAAAAAGAAAACGGGAAAAACAAACAGCAAAGAAAAGTAAAACCTTTACTAATTCACTTTGATACTATTAAAAAGATCCTTCCCTATACTTCGTATCTATTCTATAATTTATATATGTATGCATATATATATATATATATATATATATATATATCAAGAAAGAAGAAAATATAGCAGAGTACATAATAATGCGATAACGAATGATCGCAAAAAGTCGACGTAGTAGTAGTAGTAGTAGTAGTAATACGTACATACGTTAAGTGACATAAATCGCTATAAGGTATTATGGTAAAATTGTGCAATGGGACAGTCCGTATAGATCGCGAAGAAAAAGGATAATGATTTTTAAAAGAAGACGAAGTAGTCACACATGTTGAAAGGAAAGAGAGGGAAAAAAAAAAGGAAAGCAGGGGTGGTACGAGAAGGAAGAGAAAAGAAGAGAAAGAAGAAGAGGAAGAGGGAAGGAGGAAGAAGAAAAAGGCGAACGAGAAAAAGAAGAAGGAAAACGAAAAAGATGAAAAGGACGAAAAAGACGAAGAAGAGGAAGAAGAGGAAGAGGAAGAGGACAAGATAGGGACGCTCGTCAAAAGTCGTAAAGATGCAAATGCACGTCTTCTTGGAAAAATTGCCAGCTGTCGAGCCGTGCTCTCAAAACGGTTGGAAATCGATGAGGCTCTGCATACGTTGAGCTTCTCCACTGCCTTCAAGAGAGTGTCGTGTCCCCCGCCGGATAATATTCGCTCGTATATCACTGGACCGAAATTGATGCTGTAGGTGCCACACGTAAGAAGAGAAGACTTTATCTCTACTCTACTGTCTCTCTCTTTCTCTCTCTCTCTCTCTCTCTCTCTATCAACTCCTCCCCATCCCTCCCTCCCTCCCCCACCTTTCTGTCTCCTTTTTGGGAGATTGCCTGATCTAGTGAAGTCTAGCCGGAACCTGCTGGACGACGATCTAATCGAAAAACTCGCGACGATTTATCGGTACGTCGAAGACCCTTTCATCTCAAGACAGGGGGGAGGGGTGTCAACGTTTGAAGAGCTGTCCTCCCTAAACTGAACGTGATAAAACTCTGCTATAGATGCCCTTCTCTCTTCCTCGTTGAATTCTTTTCGATACGATTGCGCTAACTTCGAATACTACCGCGTGTGCGAGCTACCGACCGTGCCAATCCTATATTTCTATCTTTAACTCGGACAATCCGATTTCGAATAATACTAAAAGTATTCTCTCTCTCTCTCTCTCTCTCTCTCTCTCTCTTTTAAAGATTTTCTCTAGGATTGTTTTTACGTTTTAAAGGAACGTTATTCGTAAAACGAATTTTAAAGGAGATTTTATCGTCGTGGATGGTAACGATCATTCTGCTCTTCTACTTTTTCACGTCCTTTTTCGTTTCTTTTTTTCTTCTTCTTTTTTTAACTTTTAAGATACTTTTCCCCGATATCTTGTAATCTCTTTTTCGTTTAGTATATACGTGTATGTAAATATATAAATATATATATATATATATATATATATATATATATATATACACACACACACACACACACACACACACACACACACACACACACAGACACAATATGTGCAAACGTACAAGTGGTGTGTGTTTGTAATAGATATAGAAATTTGTTTTCCGTCGTATATCTCCTTTTCTCGAATCGCGATCGTCCGTATCCCTTACGTAAGTGAGTGAATTTGAACCGAGATATTTTCTGTTAGACCAAGCGCAAACTAAACCGAAATTGTATGGGGTCCGTGTACTTCGGATTCGTACTCGTGGTTTAATGGAACGAATCGAGAGCTATCTCCTGGTACCAGGGAATCTTCGAGATAAAGTTTAACTTCGAACTAGCTTGGTTTCGGCTTTAAAAGGGTACACCTACCTACCTAACCACCCACCAACCCATCTACCTATCGTTCCTTTGGTGAACGCCAGCTAAACAATTGCGGCGAGTCTCAGAGATGGGGAGTCGATAAGAAATTACTTTCGTACGATTCAACCGATTGATATATATATAGTTTCTCTATTTTACGTTTCTCGATTGAATTTTCTTTTTTTTTTTTCTTTTCCTTTTTACCAATAACAATTTTTTCACGATTAAATAACGCAATAAATGTATAATCGTACGAATTAAAACAGAAAAAAAATTTATATATATATATGCGTGAGTAATAGTTAAGGAAGATTACAAAAAAATATATATATATATACACACACACACACACCCACCTTCTATAGTATAGTGAGATTTTGAATTTGAATTTGAAGGCCTATTTAATTCCTTAAATCTCAGGATAAAATCAAGAACCTAATGGATCTTGATCGTAAGATGATACATCAAGCCGTTCTTGTTGGTCGTTTATCATCTACCATCGACACGATTATCTTGACGAGCCGTATAATCGGCACATTGAGGATTTCCTTAGACTAATGACGAGTCTCGAAATTTCCGGATATCTAGTGAAGATTATAACGACGATAATTGGAAATTTATCATATTCATCGTACCGTACCCAATTTCGTTTGCCGATAATCAAACAAACTGCAAATATAATAAACGTTCGCGAGATATTATTATTTAGAAAAAATAGTAATAAAGATTTTTGTTTTTTTCTTTTTCTTTTTCTTTTTCTTTTAAAAACACAAAAATAAATTTCTTTGGAAAATTCGTTCCTCTCTTTCTTTGTACATCTGGTGGATCGATCAATGGTTCGTGTATGTACATGCATATAAGCATTTTGACGACGAGTAGAAAATTCAATCTAAACAAAGAATTGAAGCGCATGTCAATAAAAGCATGCTAAATAAATATACGACCTATTTATTTATCTACGCTTGTATGTGTGTATGTATGCACGTACGTATTTATGTGTCTATATATGATGTATATATCTATGTGTGTGTATGTGTGTGTGTGTGTGTGTTTGTATTCAGGTGCCCATACACAATGAATCTCTCGGATTTTTGCACTGTGAAACGAATTTTTTTTTCCTTCTTTTTTTTTTACATTTGATTATTAAATTTTTAACGGATGACCGTTGTGCTTGTTAACGATATATGCGTTTGATTTTATTTCTACATGGCATTGAACTTATTTCTTTTTTTTTTTTTTTGAGAGAGAGAGAGAGAGAGAGAAAAAGTAGGAGAACGGATTTTACATGACTACGTTTTATTTCAATCTTCATCTTCGTTTACTAACCGACGATTACGAAAATCTTCTAATAAATAAATATATTTTTTCTTTTACCGTTTAATATAACTTAAATTATTGTTGTAGGTATGAAAAAATTAAAACAAAATTATCGTCGACTCCAAACTACCTTTCAATCAAATTGCCAATTCGTATGAAATTTATGTACTTTATTGTACATATTTATCTCTACATGTAATCTTAAATTGTGCTCATCTTCCTATACGAGATTTATGTGTTATACATATATATCACTGTACATGTAAAGGGGCTCTTTGTAATTGAAATAGTAACATACGTATGTATATATCTACATACGTTATTACATACCACCATACATACATACGTACGTACGTACGTACGTATGCCAGAACATTGCTGCTTTGAATGTTATTATTACTTTATCGAGCGTTAAAGCTCGATCATCCGAGGTGGTTCTCGTTGGTATAAAGAGCATGCTCATCCTATATTGAATTAATCGAACTCATTGGACTTTACGGTTTACGCCGATTTAATATCCGACCGCTTATCGCCCGCAGAAGTGCACAGAATGTTACACGACCCATATATATATATGTATATGCGTGTGTATATATATATATGTATGTATGTATGTATGTATGTATGTATGTATGTATGTATATATATATATATATATACGTTCATGCGTACGTGTAGAATGTATGTACATTGATTCATTGAGAATCAGTCGATATCACACTTTGAAATCTCATATGTCACCATGATTTCTCTCTAATTACACGTCTTTCACGTCAGAATTTAATTGAATTTAATCGACATCCTCTGAATATTTATTCAGCCTCTATTTGACCGTAAGTAAACAATTTGAATTTTTATTCGTAGATACTCTGCTCGATATGAAACCTTTCATTTTCGCCGTTTGGAAAAACGAAGTGAAATTTTTTCGATCGTTTAAATATATATATATATATATATATATATATATATATATATATATATATATATTTTTCTTTTTTCTTTCTTTATTTTTCTCTTTTTTCTTTCTTTTTTCTTTCTTTTCCCCTATGAAACCATCGCGATCGTTCTCCGAGAAAGTAGAAAACACTTGAGCTTTGACGTTCATTGCTCGCTCGTACCATCGATCAGAGATCCAATCAAGCTTTGGTCTAGCACAAAATAGTTAGGTGCTCGTTTCACTCTCCTTTTTCTTCTTTTTCTTCTTCTTCTTCTTCTTCTTCTTCTATTTCCTTCATTCTTTTTACCTTTTATGTCTACTAACCTCGTAAAACGCGAATGGACTGGATGAAGTGGTCAAGTACGAGAATGAACATCGTAGATTTTCGTGGAATTTTGGATCAAGAAATTCAACTTTATTTTATCTTGTTTGTTTCTTTTCTTTTCTTTTCTTTTCTTTTCTTTTCTCTTTTTCTTTTTCGTTTCGTTTTGAATTATTTTTACATCGTATCGTAGATACCCTTAACGTGCTTTAGAATTACGAATTTTGCTTCGGTAAGACGTCCCCCGTTTCGAGTGAATTCGTTCCAACGAAAAACATCATTTTCTCTATCTCTCCCTTTTCTTCCATCTTCTTTCTTTTTTATACTTTTTCTCCCTCTGTCCTTGCGCTGAAATGTGTTGCTACGTGCGAACAACTCATCCCAAATACTTTTAGAGAGAATAAATAAAAGAAAAAGAGGGAGAGAGAGAAAGAGAGAGAGAGAGAGAGAGAGAAAGATAGAGAGAGTGCCAAGGAAGCATAAACTTTTACGAATATCCGCGGACATTTACGTTGTAGTCGGGGTTTAAAATGACGAACATTTTTAAAGTCCGTTCGACTAGTTTTAGCGAAGACTAACTCAACCGGCATACAGTTTCTCTCTGTCCATTCATTTCACCGCAGGGAGTGTTATTTCTTATAGCGAATTATAAACATCTTAGTTACCTGCAATCTTTGAAATTCCATAATAATAAAAAAAAATTGACGATATCAATAAACTGAGAAATTAAACGATCAAAAAAGATATCGCAACCAAATTTCTAGTCCCTCTTACCTTTTCCATTTACTTTAGAAAAAGAGTTTATAATATATCAAAAGTTTGCAACGTAGGATTACGACCTTACAACTTCGTTGAAATCTTATAGCTGGTCGGTTGGTGTAGCCCTTTTCGTAACCCTTCGTAGTTCCTATACACATCCCAGTCGCGTCCCGTTTTAAGCATCGAAGCCATAAATTTACTCCCATGGTTTCCCTCAAACGGGAAACTGATAGCAAACAAAGTTTATTATTTTTTTTTTTTTTTTTTGAGTAAAGAGAGAACCACAACATTATTCATCGCTTTATTCTTTTCTCTTTTTGCACGTAACTTTGTCATATGTAGAAGCTATAGTTATTATTTCATTATATAAACGTATCGTTGTAAAAATTTACCAATGAAAATATAAACAATAAAAATTTCATTTCCTCATTTAATCTTATCTTCAATTTTTTATCTACGACAGTAGAAG
>OU964963.1:3327548-3332548 GCA_918808275.2 Dolichovespula sylvestris | reverse complement strand
GTTTTCATTTTCCCGGATTCGCACGACTAACCTTCTCACCGAAGAAAACTCTCCCTCCTCCCGCCCCCCGCCCCTCAGCCCCTTCCCTTCTTGGCTGTCGCAACTCCTCGTTAATTCGACATTCAGCAACGTTTTACTCTTCGACCCTTCCAACATTTGCTTTTTTTTTTTTGTTTCTTGTTGTCCCGACGAATACAATTTCACATTTTTCCGAAACGAAGTTGTATCCTTCGCGGATCCATTCTCCTTGATTTCTTCGTACGAATTTACGTGCGTTTCTTTTTTAATTTTTTTTTTTTTTTTAAAAAAAAAAAAGAAAAAGAAACGCAGATATAATGTATCATGCGAATACAAATGATGTATATAAATTGTACATAATTGTATGGGGCCATGATTAATATTGTAATATTACGCGTAATCGCCGGTCAATTAATTACGCGGTTTTATTCTTTCGTTTTTCGAACGAAGATGGATACAAATTTTTTTGAAAAATTTCGTAAGGACGCGTTGGTAAATTAGTAGCAAGGAAAAAAAAACAAAAAAAGGGAGAGAGAGAGAGAGAGAACAATTTCTTTGTGACAATTTCTTTTTTTACATTTTTTTTTTTTTTTTTTAACAACGCCATAGAGAATTAAGTTTGGCTAGTTTTTACTTGTCTTTCCTAACCGAGAACCACCGTTCTCTGCCAAGTATGTCGAATTATCGATCGATCTTTCAAAGATAAGTCCTCAACAGATGGAGATGGATGGTTGGCAAATGGTAAAATAAATCGAGATTGCCCGGAGACGACGAATCGACGTTCAACGTCGAAAAATAAATGGGAAAACGCGTGTCCGCTTTTCCACCGAAATATTCTCTCCATCATCATCATTTCTTCCTTTCCTTTTCCATTCCTTTTTATATCTTTTTCTCTCTTCCCGTTTCTTTTCATTCTTTCTTCCTTCCTTCCTTCCTTCCTGCCTTCCTTTATTTTTTTTCTTCCTTTTCTTTCTTTCCCTCCTACCTTCCTTTCTTCCTCCTCATATACTTGAATTCGTTTTTATATTGCTCTAAAACTATTACATCTTTATCTTTAAGAACATCCATTCTTTTAGAACTTTCGAATTTAAACGGATAAAAGAAGGTATGAAAAAGTGGAGATATTCTTAAAATGGTAGAAGAAGTTCTTTTGAGTTTGTAGACTTTCAAATGGAAGAATTATTCGCATAGGTGCATTTCGTAAAATGGCCTGTACGATCATCGAACTCCTGTGATATATATTCCAAAGTGGATTTTCATCGTTATGTATTTCGTAATAACATTGACCAGAAGTGTAGCTAAGGTACATAATATGATAATAGTAGATATCACTGTTAACGTTCATGATTTGCCACTGTTATAGAGAGAGAGAGAGAGAGAGAGAAAGTATATGTGTCTGTATAGATTTATATGTACATATATGCAAAGGCAAAATATAGAGGGGAAGCATGCGCAACTGCATGTAGGTCATGGGATGTTGGTCCTTGGGTTCCCGTCCGTGATGTGCTAGACCTACATTAGACCTGCATTAGAGCATGATTAAACTTTGCCTTTTAAACGATGCGTACGCGCCTAGACCTCGTTTTGAAAGCACATTATTCTATATGTCATTTCTTTTTCTCTCTCTCTCTCTCTCTCTATTTTTTTTTTTTTACTTTCGTTCATCTCAGTCGGATGATCCAAAGAATCTGAGGATGCAATAGGGTTGATTTAGATTTCAATCCGATAAAGGATTTACAAATCTAAACATTTTTACAGATTTTACCGACCGATGCACGTACGCATGTACCCAGACACTTTCAGAAAATATCACTTCTTTCGATGATCACCGAAGAGGTATTTTAAAAACAAAAAAAGAAAAACCAAAAAAAAAAAAACAAAAGAAAAGGAAAAATAAATTGATGCTGCGAAGCCATCGCTTTTATTTGAATATTCGCCGGTAATCCTAAGTGTCCCTTTTGATAGTACCTTTTCCATTTTATTCATTATCATAAGATGAATTAACAGTCTGATAGTAATGATGTCAGTCTATAATTACGTTTCTGGTTTACATTTGTGACAACTCACGGCCCGTAGGAAAACTGTCAGAGAATGGACGTTATAAAGCTGTTGGAAAGTGGATCAAACAAAGCAAAAGTCTTTTTGTTCTTCCCAATGCTAACTAACTATAACGAGAGAGAAAGAACGATAGAGAGAACGAGAGAGAGAGAGAGAGAGAGAGAGAGAGAGAGAGAGAGAGAGAGAGATAAGGACAGATAGGTGATATTCTTTCTACAAGTAGAATATTAGAGAACGTAATCAATAAAGCTTAGTCATGGATTAAACTCGGATCGACTGTAACCTATTATCTCTTTCCTTACTGAATCCTATGCTAATTAGATAATTTAATTGGCTTCCGCGATGCAAATTATTCGAAACTACCGCAATTCCTTCATTGGGAATCAATCGTATTCGAACTGCGATTCTCAACCGATTACGAATTCCACCTGATGCTTTTCGCGAGTGTACAAATTTATAGATAATTAATGAATACTACGTGAATCAACGGCAAACGATTTGCTCGAATTACTTTCAACATTTTCCGATAACAATTCCGTCCCCCTTTCAATTCGACCCAATCGAGTTCCGGTAATGGTATTGATATCGATCTTTAGACAGTGTCACGGTCGAAGAAAATCGCTGCTATGAAAATTATGTCCTAGGAACGGAAAAAAAAAGAAAGGAAAGAAAACTAGTACGAGGTTATCATAAGATCGCCATGGAGATCGTCGAGGGTTGATTTTCAAATTTTAGAAATCAATTCGCGTTAAAGACTCCCATTATGAACGTGCGCCGTTTCTGATATGCAGCACGGAAGGGCATTATATATCTCGCGTATGCACGAAATAGATGACGTCAGAAGGAAAACTTATTTTCGTACTCGCTCAATACGACCTGCTTTGACTAAACGTTAGGTGAACTACAATATAAGGCGATTCATATAAAATTGATCCTTATATTTATTTATCCATGTATTTCAACGTGAATGACGTTAGTAATAATGTATCGTGTCGTCGTACATACGTTGTGCCCCGTCTTAGATTCCTGGGAAATTGCTTTACATCAAATACTGAAAATGACTTCCCTCTGCCTCAAGGCGCAGAGTCAAATACGTCGTCCCATGTCGTTCCTGGTCTCCTTCGTTCGAGTATTGTGTTATCAATATCATAATAATGTTAGATACCATTAATAATATATTATTGTATTATATATAATGTATATATATATATTATTAATTATATATGATTATTCTATATGATAGTATAAATAATACTATTATTATATACAATTATTATATAGGGTGTTTCAGCTAAAGGAGGCCGCCTATATATTTTCGTTGTTTTTCATGATACTTTGAATGGTTTAAATAGAGATATGTTATGAATAGTTTATATATATATATATATATATATATATATATATATATATATAATAGTATAATGTTATGTATGTTATAGGCGGCCTCCTTTAGCTGAAACACCTTGTATATTAATAATATCATGATAATCATGATAATATTGTAATAATAAATATAAATATAATAATTGTATTGTTTATAAATAACGTTACTAATACTATTCTAATCAAAATGAATACATAGAAAGTAGCATTAGTTTTATATGAATCCCGTACGATAATAAATAGAGCTACTCTTATTATTCTCATTCGATAGAATCGTTCTTCCTCTCTCTCTCTCTCTCTCTCTCTCTCTCTCTCTCTCTCTCTCTCTCTCTCTCTCTCTCTTCCCTTTTTTCTCTCTTTCTCTTTCACTTCTACCTTTTCCATAGTTCTTTCATGCACGTACCGTAGAGCTTGAAAAGCTCAGCGCAAGCTTCAGGGACGAGCTTTTTAATTTCTCACGAACGCGTTCTTCCCTTTCTTTCGGACTTTCCTTTTTATTTCCTTTTCTTCTCTCTCTCTCTCTCTCTCTCTCTCTCTCTCTCTCTCCTTTCTTTCTTTCTTTCTTTCTTCCTTATTCCGTAACCTTTGCCACCTAGTGCACTATCCACGTCCTCCGAGCTTCCTTTTTCGTCCTCTCTTCGAGCTTTTTTCCATGATCCACGGATATAGACCGGATATCGAAGCAACATTTCTCTTTCACCGCATTGTTCGTCGTACGGTGAGCTTTTTCACTCTCCCCCGGTTATTCTTTTTCTTCGAAATCGAATTTCTTTTCAACTCGGTCTTGTAGTTTTTTAATTACGAGCTTAAAATAAATCACGATAATAAATCATTACAAATACGATATACTATATATATATATATGCATGTATGCATGTCTTTCTGCGGGGAATATACTACTTATCATTCTGAATTTCAATGATAAAGATTACAAAGGGCTTATTCTCCGGTAGATATTATTATGAACGATGAAAAATTCTTTTTTATCTTTTCATCGTTCTCAATCGTGGAAACGTTAAAAATGTATACACTCTTTGTTTCAAAGGCAGTGATAAAATCGCTGAATAAGTCGGAATTCGAAAGAACCACTTTTACTGGTTACTCAACACATTCACACACAGACACACACGCTCACGCGCGCGCTGACACTCGCATCATCATTCTATGAGTTTTGCTTTTGGCCAAGATTAACGTACATGCGTAAGTAATGAAACAGAATTGATTGCGGTTGGAAATCTGTCGAGATTAAGCCGTAGTAGATTCGTAAAGTTAACATGCTCCTTCCTTAATGAATCCCTAAACGAATTGGCAAGAGCATTTACACAACAAATGAGCAGAACCCGACACGATCCCGACGCGCGTTACCGTTTAATTATTAATTCAATCCTGACCGGGTCACTAATTGTAGATACCAATTGTAACTTGTTGGGCTCTCGGGAGGTGCGACAATAATAACGTATAATAATAAAGACGACAGCAGCAGCAGGCAGAAGGCAGCAAGCAGCAGCAACAACAACAACAACAACAACAACAACAACAAC
>OU964963.1:3317548-3320048 GCA_918808275.2 Dolichovespula sylvestris | reverse complement strand
TTGAATTAACGATACTTTAAGCTTCGCCCAACTCGGAGCCATTACGTGACCCACCTCTAATGCTTATCGAACTTATTATCTCGATCGTATCGAATTTCTCAATGACTTCTTTCCTTTTTTTTTTTTTAACTTTTTTTTTTGTCGTTGCTGTCGTTGCATTTTTACTTTTCCATCGAAAAATTAATACATATATGAGTAGGTACGATATAAAACGTACCTATGGGATTTTTAATGTATACCGTTCGTAAATCCTTTAATGTTCGACCGATGTACGAATTTATCAAACAAGTCCCATTATAAAGTCCCATTATTTTATTTTTACTTTTATTTAGCTTTCACTCAGCTCATAAAGGCGACATTTGCGATTTGCAACCTTAATCGTCCAAACATCGTCTCGAGAAATATTAAGCCGGTAGATTTTTGTTTGCTCGAAACGTGAATGTCAGGCAACTTTTTAAAAAATAAAATAAAAAGAAAAAAAAAACAGGAAAAAGCAAAAAACGAAAGGAAAAAAAAATAGGAGAGAAAGAAAGAACCATCAGACTGTTCGTTTATGGAATTTACACCAACGATAACCATTGTCCCTCTCTCTCTCATTTTTTTCCTTCAACATCCGCAATGAAAGTAGTAATTTTCGGGAAAAAATATCGGAGAAAAATCGGAAAAAATACGCGAGCACACGTAAATTTTTATTCGTGAAATTGCTTGCCGATACCGTGAAATCTTCTCCCCGTCCCACCCATCCGCCATCCATCCCCTAACACGTACGTACGTACGTGTACGTGCGTATGCTCGTTTTGAAATTTGGAAAAAAAAATGTATTTCAATACGACGTAAAATTGTGAAATTTAGAAGTTCGATAAAACCTCGTTCGCTTGATATTTCCATTAATATGCAATACGTTCTGAATCGTAGTAAGAATTTTTTTCATAAATCTTCTTTCTCCTTTTTTTTTTCGTTAAAATCGATTACTAAGAAAATAGATGTTAAATGTGATATGCGTGATAGTACCGTAATTATTGATCGATCAAACTTAATTATTGATTAACAAACCTTATCGAGATCTATTTCCTCTTGAGAATTGAGATCGGGACAGTTGAAATTCGTAAAGTCCGTCGTCTGGACCGCATTGTCAGCCTTGGTAAAAGCGATCAGAGCGACCAGCACTAGGAAGTACCACTTCATTGTTCACGCTTGGTTAAACCGTCAGCGTTCTCACAACGTTATCCAAAACTTTCTGAAAGCTAAAGGGCTCGTTCCGTTCCAGGGTTTAACACAATTCGATGAAGGTGTTTTTATATTCCTCCTCTTCAGTTATCGTATAACGCTCGACGAGCGTTTAGTCTCTCAAACGGTTCCTCTTCTTTTTGGTGATCGTTGAACGAAGATAAAGAAAAATATAAAGACGGAGAGAAAGAGAGAGATAGAGATAGAGAAAGTGAGAGAGAGAGAGAGAGAGAGAGAGAGAGAGAGAGAGAGAGAGAAAGAGATGTGTGTGTGTGTGTGTGTGTGTGTTTATCAAAGATGCATCATAACGAATAATTATCTCTCGTATTGCAGGCACAATATATTTCGGGACTTCTTAGTTCAACTTTTATATATCAACACGTACAGATCGGCTCATAGCTCGATACGATCCTCGTCACGATCGGTCTATCATCTGGATCACGAATCCGATCATTTTACTTCTTTCTTACATTTTTTTCTCTCCTCTTATCGATACTTTTAAGATCGACTATGACACACTCTCGAAAAACTTCACCGGGCACCGTTTGCTATGAGCGACGGGTGTTTTTCTTCGGGAGAAGAACCAGGAGAAAAGAAAGAAATGAATAAAAAAAAAAAAAAAAGATGAAAGAAAAGGACGAGAAAAAGAAGAGAGACGACAACGAAATCCTTTTTTTTTTTTTTTTTAACGAGAAAAACGAAATCGATCTATATTATTAAACGCTTTCCTCGATCCGCTCGGTCAATCAAAATAAACGATCGAAGATTGATTTTCTTTGATTACTCTTTCTTCCCCCTTTTTGTCTATTCTTTCTCTTCGTCGTCCTCGTCCTCGTCGTCGTCTTAATCGTCGTCGTTTTAATGTATCTCGATCTCTCACCGAAAGAGTGCGCGAACTTTCGAAAGTTCGAAAGATGTTCTCTCAGTGCATTCTCTCTCTCTCTCTCTCTCTCTCTCTCTCTCTCTCTCTCTCTCTCTCTTTCTTTTTCTGTCTCTCTTTTCTCTCTCTTTCTCTGTCTCTTTTTTTTTTCTCTCTCTCTCTCTCTACTTGTCTTTCTCTTTCTCTCTACCTCTCGTTCACGTTCTCGCTGTCTCCTCTTCGTCGTTGTCGTCGACGCGCGCGCTCTCACGATATCGACTCGATATCGCTGCTCTTGTTAGAGAAGGGATGCGTGCGCGGCCAAGTCGTAGGGCACTCTGACGATCCCGGTCGAGCTTCTGCTGGTCCTCCGTTCGTCTCCTCCTCTTCCTCCTCCTCCTCCTCCTCCTCCTC
>OU964963.1:3265048-3312548 GCA_918808275.2 Dolichovespula sylvestris | reverse complement strand
AAGGAAAGAGTAAACGAGTCAACTTTACGATATTTTTACGATTAAATTTACGTACGTATATATACGTATAAACATATCAAGTTAGATCGTAAAATATATATTATCCCGATATATAAGCATTTAACCGTGGACTAATATATATTCATGTACTATCTTTACGTGGATACGAAAAATAATATTAAAGATTTTCTCTAGGATAATATCATTTAAACGTCTTATTGTCTCTATTCTTCTCGAATCCAAGCGAATTATTTAATTCGTCATCGTTTTGTTATTTTCGTTACTTTCTGTTCGATCATTATAAGAGAAACATTAATCTATCTTTTGTATCTCTCTTTAAATCGTAAGTTTTTATCTGAGGAAACTGTCGAACGTGGTATCATTGACAATGCAAGTCTCTTTTCCTTCTTCTCACGAAACTAGCTATTAAGTATATACGTACATATACATATGTATATATACACACACATTCTCATATATATATATATATATATATATATATATATATATATATATATATTATGAGTGATAAGGGAGTACCTACATATATATCTCCGTGAAGAGAGGTGCAAGGTAGAAAAGCGAGCGAAAAGGATCATGTATTATTTATAAATTTATTTATTCTTCCATAGGCACAACATGAATGATGCATCCCAAGAGGGCATGGCCACTATGTGATATCCCGTCGCGAATATGTGTACACGAGTGATAAAATATTTACTTAAGTATTCTACTAGAAGGAAAAAAAAAAATAAAACATAAAAAAAAAGATAAAAAGGGAGTAAAAGCTAAAGGCACCAACGAGAGTTACGAATTGAACGTGAAACGCGAGCTTTGTCATGATTAAAGTTACCCTATAACGCGTGTGCAAAACTGAAATTAAGTCGGTAGAAGATAAATTCTATCTGGTTTCTCGTGTAAATACTTTGACCGTGTAGTACAATAATAAAATGAATAAAATGAAACATTGATAATACGATAGATATCCTCAACATGAAAGAGAAAGAGAAAGAAAGAGAGAGAGAGAGAGAGTGAGAGAGAGGGGGAGAGGGAGAGAGAATAAGGGAAAGCTACATAGACGAAATTAATGTTTGCATTGTAAAAAGATCTAACAATTCTGATAAAAAAAGAAGCAACTTTCATCGGTCAAGAATACACTGGAATGTTTTAAATTAATGTTTGCCCTTAACGTATTTTCTAGATTAATGAGATAAAGAGAAGGGAAAAGAGAAAGAGGTAGAGAAACAAAAAGATATGGAGAAAGAGAAGGAGATAGTGAAATCCTTTCTTCCGTTTAACAACTGCCTAGTCATCGAAAGTCTTTCATTTTCTTTTTTTCGATATTAATCCTCTTTGCGTGAATTGAAGACGAGTATTAAACTTTCCACCGGCGCGATCGTGAAACGAGCGTTACACTCGAGGAAAGAATAAAAACGATCATCTCCATTCTTCTTATCTCTTCTTATACATTAAGATTAGATGATGTTAAAGAAGGAAATGAATTATGATCGTTTTCATTCTTCGATCTTTAATTCAGTGGAAATAATTAACGGTGTAATTAATTATCAAATTAAAACAACTCGACTTATTCAATAATTATTAACAATATTAAATAATTAATCGGTTTACGGTGGTACGTAATATATTGAATAATAGTTGGATCGTCTTTCCAAAAATTTAACAACACGTATTTGTATCACCATTAATTCTATTATCATAATATGATTAATTGAGATCGTATAGGATGTAATGTTAGAATTAAAGTGAAATACGGTCTGCATAACGTGCAATATTACGCGGTAAGGATAATCTCCAGGAGCAGATACAGCTTTCCGTTACAGCCGGGCGTTTTTGTTTACATGAAACTACGAAAAAGTATGTGTATGTATGTATATATATATATATATATATATATATATATATATATATATATATATATTCAAAGAAGAATATCCGCTTATCCTTTGGCGATTTACGAGCTCCTTAAGAATCCTAGTGTCGCATCGATCAAGTATTACGCGGTCCACGGATAATATTATATAACCGGCGAAACGTCTACGTGATTTCATTGTACCGGAAATCGATCACTTTAACCAATCGATCACTCTTTCTACACTCGTGCTACGTTACGCTTAAGTTTAAAAAAAAAAAAAAGAATAAATCTGAAAAAGGAAAAATAATGTAAATGCCAAAACGATTAAACTCGTTAAGCGTTAGTAATTTAACGTTTAGCCAAAAATTTTTGATTGAAAAGATTTTGAAAATACTGGATACATGCAGCCATTCGTCCGGTATTACTTGCGTTGCGTGACTTATCATTAGATTGCGATATATAGCAAATAATACCGACGCAGGTCACACCACGTGGAGGATACTGCATTTGGAGATCCCCCACTATGACTCTAATAATTTAATTACGAATTCTAAGATGTAAAGGAAAATTCACTAATACGATCATAACGTATCTGAAAGGTATAAACCGTATGTTTTTTTTCGATAAAAATTGATTGCTACCTTTTCGAGAGATACCTTTTCGGGTCATAGGAGAAATTGTTGAAAATACCGAGCTAACAAATTAATTCATTTATCCAAGTCCTACGGACTACGACTTTACAAGTCTCCTTGTTTTGTAGCGATCATTCTACTCGATCTTTCTCCTTCAAAAGCAACGACTCCATCGAGACTTTTCTTTTATCAATTCAAATTGATCGAATATATAATTAATTAATATAATATTTAAAAATCTAAATCAAAACCCTTGGGACGTTCCTTCTTACAAGCGAGTATTTTAATTATTGTAAGAAAATCATGCATCAATTTCGCTTGTAATCCAGAGACTATCCATTTCGAATGTCTTCTCGTTCATTCATCATCAGAACTTGTGAATATCGATTATTTACTATTTCCAGGCGAGAGAAATATTTAAAAGTGCAATAAAATATTTTTAAAAGTTTTTAAATAATTATAATTATAACGCGTTTGAACAAGAAGGACCTTAAATCCTGATCTAATAAATAAATCAGAAAAAAAAAAAATAAGAAACCATTCACGAGTGAATCTCCTCGAAGAAATTTACTCGTGGTCACTCAATGCTCTTCTAACAATTAATTACAATCGATCGCTCTTACCGATTCGGACCTTTCGTCCTCGACGTGATTGAACGATCGGAGGGACTTAAAAATTCACTCACCACTTAAGAAGTTCTGCGATGACTCCAAAAGGCTCGACCGCGATTTTTAGGTCGATATTGAGTGCAGACGATTCGTAGCTGATTGAACATGAGGTAGGTAGACATCGAAGTTGGTTGAGATCTACTTCAATGATGTACTGATTCTATTACGTGATAGTTATTTTTTAACGAACGTTCACTGAAATTGATTCTTGGAACTCTACCATCTTTTATAAATACAGTCCGTGCGACTGTCGAAAGAGCGATAAACTTTACGAACAAACGCTGACTCTAACGACTGTATTGCGCGCAGTCGATGCAAAAACATTTGTTTAAATCGCTATGCGCGAACGAACAAACACTGCTTTTAATTCGCGATATTTTAAATTTAGCGACACAAACACTCGATCACGTCATCGCTTCGATCGCACGATTGTAATGTTCATGTTCTGAAACAGAAAAAAAGAAATAAAAACAAAATAATTAATATCACTGTTACAATAAGAAATTGTATAAATTATTGAAGAAACGTGTGATATTAAAATACAATTACTTTAAATATTCGTAGATACTTCGGAGCAAAGACATACTGAGAGACCTTCGATGTTTACTCGTCGGAGGACAGAGGAGAACTGATCCGGTAAGCGTTAAGTTAATCAAAAAACCGTTTATGTTTATATTACGCAAGGCCAACAACTACTCCGAGAAAACAATTTATAAGTATTGGAATTTAATATTGAAATGATTGTAAGTTTCTCGCGCATTTCCGTCTTTTTAATGTTCAAACGAAGGTACTGTTGTTTAAATATTAGTTTATTATACTCCGTGTACATTAGAAACTGTTTATAATAATTGAAAAATTATCAAAAGTATTAATTTTTATGTTTTCACGTTTGGAAAGAGAGAGCTTCGATGCTAATTCGTCGGAATCCGAAATAAGTCTACCTCCATGATCGTCAAAGTTAAGAAAAACCGCGTTTATGTTTATATTAAACAAGGCCAACTACGCCGAGAATAAAATTTGTAAGTATCGGAATGTTAAATTAAAATTATTTTAATTTTCTCTCGCCTTACGAATTTTGTAATGTTCAAACGAATGTACTGTCGTTTAATTATTAATTTTTTGTATTCCGTATACATTAAATATCGTTTAAATAGTTTTAATATTATCGAAAGTATTAATTTATAAGTTTTCACGTTCAGAAAAAGAAAGAGTGTCGATGTTCACTCGTCGGATTGCGAGAGAAAACTAAGTCGGTAATTCTCAAAGTTAATAAACAGACCGTCTATGTTTATATTATACAAGGCCAACTACGCCAAGAAGAAAATTTTAAAGTATCGGAATTTTAAATTAAAATTATTTTAAGTCTTTCGCGCGTTTCCGCCTTTTTAATGTTTAAACGAACGTACTATTTTTTAAATATTAATTTATTGCACTCCGTATAAATTAAACACTTTAAAAATTATTGAGAACTTAAACAATTGATATATATATATATATATATATATATATATATATATATAACCTGTGCAGGATACATACCTATTTAATTATAATAAAATCGAATAAATATACATATAAGTATACAATATTTTAAACGATAAAGTATATATTTTACAAGGCAAGAGAGATAGTACATTTCTCCATGATACAAGAGTACTAAATTTCCTCGAATTCGAAGCAAAAAATAAAGAAATAGTCGAACGTTCATACTGATGGTGGTCACTACCTATCTCTTTCGATATTAGATTTTGCTTTAAAGTTATGTACTTAATTTAATATTTTACGTAGACAGGTAGGAGTAAGAAACGATAACGTTATACTCCGTACCAAGCTCTTCTACTTTTTGCAATAGTATGTGTGCATAACGATGAGATCTGAAAATTGTAAGGTTGTATTAATAATGTAAAATATGTAAACACTAAACATATATATATATATATATATATATATATATATATATATATGTATGTATATGTACATAATAAATTCGAAAATGATGTATAAAATCCGATCGAGCAAAAAAATATAATTAGTTATTAATTATTTATTGGAATATCGAATAAAATGCGAGAAAATCTATAATCCGAAAATATATAATTTTCTAATTTATTAATTGGACATATGTACGTAAACTTTTTCAAAGACGATTTATGAGACGATTTATTTATTTGTTACAAATTACCAAAATAAATGATTTTGTTTATCTAAACTGTGAAAACAATTAATCAAAACGAGAAAAAATATATGGGTTAGTATTAAGAATTTTCTATACGTTGAAATCTTCAAATCGAACGTTACACATTTGCATTAATATAAATTCAACTTAGACGTTTAATCAGTTGAATTTAATAATGATAAACGATGAAGAAAATATTATTATTTTGTTTCTAACGAGTTCTATTATCTAGCAATTTTGAATTATATGCAAAAAGTAAGGAAAAAGATATTGTTGAATTAAATATTTCTATTATTGGTATTTTGTATAGATTAAAAACTTAAAAATTGTATAAATTTGGAAATTTGCAATGACTCAAAAATGTTTTAATCATTGTAAAATGAAAGTAAGGGAAAAAAGTAACTTGAAGATAAAGAGAAAGAGAAGGATGAGAGAAGGTGAGAAAGTAGGTCGGAAGGAAAAGCAAAGCTCGTATCAGGTCGAGTAACCGCGATAATTAATATCAGTTTAGAGAGAACTTAGGAGATGCAATAAGTTAATAAGCAGAGAGCAAGGAAATTTCATGCTCCGATCGAGCGTTTCCTGTACAGTAGGGAACTTCTATTTTCTCATATTTACGCACATATGTGTGTGTGTGTGTGTGTGTACACATATATGTATATGCATACATATACATGTATGTACTTCTATTCTGCCTTGTTACATACTTACAATATTTTTTTATCAACGTGTTCATGATCAAAAAAAGGGAACAAATCAAACACTATAATCATATTCTTGCCCCCCCTCCTCCCCCCCCAAAATAAATTACGATCAAATCTGTCATTTTGTTTTAATTCTTTCACATAAAAATTTGAGAAGTTTTAAAATCGTTCTGATAAATCCATTATGATGATCGGAAAATATATCCAGACATTATATGATTCATATGAATCTAATCATCTGATCATATGTATGCATTCCTATATATGTAGATAAATAAATACGTTAATGTAAGTGCTTGTTCCAGTAGATAATCTTCTCTTACAGTTGCCGTTATCGAGCAAAGGCAAACTTATCTGTTATAACCGTGCTCTAATCCTACTCTCTGAAACTACCTTACGTTTTGAAGTCTTCCTCATCTAACCCTTCTACGCTTAACCCACTTGTATTTGTTGGACATAAGGCAAGGAGCAGACCAAAGTACACTACGCCGACTTCAATTTCGATATAATGTTCGAGGTCTCTGTTAATCGATGCAATATGTAATTAAGAGAGAGAGAGAGAGAGAGAGAGAGAGAGAGAGAGAGAGAGAGAAAGAGAGTAAAGGAACAACTTTGTTTCGATCTTATCTTCTCCGATCGTACATCGATAATTATTTTTTTAACAGCGATGTAAAAAAAATCTTCCTTCTTCATTACTTAAATCTTTGAATATAATTCTACGGGGAATTTAAAAATAAGCTACTGAGCAATCTTCCCCTTTAATTTGCTCGTATGAACGTAAATACTCCCTTGCACACCAAATTTTCTACCGAGCAATGGCGATTCATTCAGTTTTTACGTATTACCGACTCCCTTAATGTCCGAAATTTAATTAAACCGTTTAACCTTTTGATTATAATGAAATGGATAACAAATATTGTGTCGTTTAAAAGGATAAGTGAAATCTGACATCCAGTGTTGTCGTACCAATCATAATTTTTTAAATGAATTGATAAATACGCAACATCAAAAGTATGTTCAGTTATGTAAATCGTTCTACGTAGTGATAGGTCCATAACATCCATAATATGAAATAGTAAATAATCATTTTTAAATTTAATTCGTATACGTACATTATTCGGTCTCTTTTTGATATTAAATAACAAAATGCGAAGACGCGAAGAAAGAACAAATGTAATAAAGAGAAAACAATTAACGACCAAGATTACATCTAACGTTAATTACAATTATGAACATTCACGTGCATAAATGCAAATTGTGTTGATAAGTATTGAACGGTCTATATCTAATCCATAAATTACATGTCTATGATATCGACGATATCGAGTAGACAATTGGAAGGAGTTTACATTAGGTTTGACACGTAACGTGTGCGAATCTCAAACACACATACACACACACATATGTGCGTATATACATATATATATATATATCCTTATATATATATCCCTTTCGGTACGGAGGAGCTGGCCGCGGTAATACAATCGTGGTACGAGGAAGTTTTCCACAAGAGTGGTTGCACTGTACGGTAGCGTAAGCCGCGAAAACGTGTTTTTCGGTATTCATAGTGTCAGCCCCAGGAAACGTTCCGTGAATGCCGCCTATGGGCGGCGGTAGGACCCAGAGAACGTTTCGTGAATGCCGCCAATAGGCGGCGATAGTACCGAAAGATATATATATATATATATATATATATATGTGTGTGTGTAGATATATATTCACATATACGAAGGCACACTGTGCAAAAGTTTACGTATGTTCAGATCGGCTTAAGAACGTCAACGAAGAAGCTATTCCCTTTCTCTGCACCATGAGAAAAGAGGATATATTATCATGGGAAATCCTTTAACACGAAATCCACAGAGCCGAACTTCGTAACAACCAACCTTATTATCAGACCATTACAGATCTATTAAACTATGAATAATAGTGAATTTTCTAATAAAGATTAACGATATATGTACGTCGGAAATTGCATTAGGTACTTAAATTCAACTAAGTTTATGATTTAAATATTTTTCCTTTACCGTATGGTCGTCTTCTTGACGTTCAAAACTACGATATCGTTTCTCTGTTTCCCTCTTTTCTCTTATAAAACATCGTATTACTAGGAAAATCTATTTTAATGTTTGTAAACAGCTCACGTTCTCCTAGAAAACATAATACAGTTTCGTACTCTCTCTCTCTCTCTCTCTCTCTCTCTCTCTCTCTCTCTCTCTCTCTCTCTCTCTCTCTTTCTCTAATGTTGATGCAATGTAATTTATTTAAATGCAAAAAACATTACGTTTCCTTTACACGATGACAAAACATTTCTCGAGAGAACATATTAATGGGAGAACTAACTAATGAGAGAATAATTGGAATAATTACGATATTGTAATGTACGCTAAAGTAAATTCGTTACTCACAAATCTTATCCTTTTCTATTTCTCTCTCTCTCTCTCTCTCTCTCTCTCTCTCTCTCTCTCTCTCTCTCCCTCTCTCTCTTTCCCTTTCTCGCTTTCCTACTCTCCGAGCACTCTCTCCATTTATATTTAATCAAAAATCCGCTTACTACTTTACCCGAGCAAACCAATTTTAAACCGGAAATCTAAAGTTTCCGTGTTTAAAATACATCTAACGACTGAACTTCTCCTAACAAGATATGACTACAAACATTCTTTATTAAATAAAAATTACGTTAGTGAGTTAACAAAATCCAATAATAAAAAGGAATAAAGATACACATATATATAAAAAAAAAACAAATCGAGTTGATTTAAAAATTCGAAATCGTTGAAGATAATAAATTCAATTAAGCGATATAACCAATAAAAATGATCGTTAATTGTTACCACGACTTCTCGTACATATTTAACTTTTCTATATGTGATTTATCACAATTCTTTTACAATACGTAGAGTGATCAGTAATAAATGTCTCTGCAAATAAAACATGAACGGTGACCCCGTAATAATTAACTTTCATTACGACTAATGGTATTAGAGTTATTATAAAATTTTTTAGATATTAATAAAACAAATATTAATTAACACGATATACGTATATCGTAACCAATTATTCGAATATATGTATCGTGTAATTTCAATATCAATTCTATAAACCATTAGGAGGCAGCCCGTTTTCAATATCTATTAAGCTTTTTTATCTTTATGAAAGGAGCATAATTTTAAATTGAATTAATTTAGCTATCGCCAAATCGTATAGAATCATCACAGTAACATATACGAAATTTCAATTACAATACATACATACATATATATGTATGTATATACATATGCATAATTATGTATTAATGAATATGTTATAATTACTTCACCATCGTTTCTCGATATTCCGTTATTGTCTTTGGCCTTTTATCATTTATCAAACGAAACTGCTTAATTACCTTCCCTCCTCTTACTCCGTTCCTGTTTCCAAGAACTCAGTTTAATTTTGCGTATTCTGTTCCACGGTTCTCCATTATCTTCTTCTCCTCTTCCATTTCACGATTTATTTTAATCCCTTTTTCCGTTCGAAAGCATCCGTTATTATCCGGCCCCTGCAGTAACTTCGAAATTATTGTCCGATTCACTATATTGACCGTTACAAATGTAAAAAAAATTAACATCATTTATTTAAATCTCATCGGAATTCTTTAATCTGAAATATATTTTTAATCAGATTATAGAAAAACTTGATATCAGATAATTATATATTGAAAATGTTAAAAGAAATTATTAAAATTATTCCTCGGAGATTCCATTATACAAGGTGTTTCAGTTAAAGGAGGCCACCTAAATATTTTCTTTGTTTTTTATGATGCTTTGAATGGTTTAAAAAGAGGTATATTATGAATAGTTTATATATATATATATATAGTTTATTTATATATATAACAGTATAATGTTATGTATGTTATAGGCGGACTTCTTTACTTGAAACACCCTGTATAATATAATTTAATTTCAACTCATCGTGTAGATAGATAAATCAGCGAGTGTCAGACATATCTCTTGTTATAAACTAATAAAATATACATATATATATGTGTATATGCATATGTAGATGTAGATGTCATAACTATTGACCGATTCGTCGTTATTGACCGGTCTTAATCTCTAAAATCTCTACATCATTCATTTAAATTACTTTGAAATTTCTTAATTTGAGTTATATTCGTATTCATTTAAAATGTAAAATTTATTAAAAATGTAAGACGAAATTATTGATATTATTCCAACGATAGATTCCATGATATAACATAATCTAATTCTAATTCGATAGATAAATCAGCAAATGTCAGGAATATATATATATATCTACAAGTTAATAAAATATACATATACGTAGGCGCCATAACGCGAGAGTATTGATTATTATCGTATTCCGTCTGAAATTATTTACGTAATGTATGCTTACTTAGGTGTACGCCCGTCCAGGTGGTAGTGATGGTTCATCGTGAACCTCAGAATATTTGATTATAGGATACGTTAGTAAGTAAACCAGCTCTGATCTCGCATCGCGATCGTATCTCATTTTACTTCATCTGCTATGCTGATTTCTCTGTTGATGCTTCATTAGTATCGATTTTCCATCGAAATATTTTTATAAGGATTCATAAAACCTCGATAAAGATATAACACAGTTCTAAAACTGTTCTTGGATATAAAAATGAAGCATAGATTTTTTATATTATTTTCACACGAAAAAAAAAAGAAGAAAACATAACAAATATCTCATCATAAAAAATATCTACAAAAAAATATAAATATAATCTTGCTTAGGTTCGTGTGATAGGGGAGGTATATGTGGTGCGGGTGTTTGCGCTTGTGTGTTTATCAGTGATCGAGATCCAAGCTTGTCGGAAACATAGATAAGTGATCAAATCGACGATAAGTCAGACACGTACTTGACGTTGAGTCACCGGTGCAGTTTCTCGCGGTTTTCGTCGAATTGGAAACTAAACTAACTTCCTGTAGTTAGTTCCCTTTTGGAAGATCCACATGACTTAGAGTAACGGCACGTTTGTCACGCAAAAAGGAAACTAGTGAATTAATTGGAAAGATTATACACGTTACGAATTCTCGTTTGAACTAGAAAACCTACCAGAAAAATATCATAATATTCACATGCGTACCCTCTCGAATGTACTATCGGTACATTTGTACTTATGCGTATAAATGGCGACAGTGATAAACTGGTAATTTCACTATTAAACTCTCTTTTTGCTTTTCCAATGGTATATACTGAAACAAAATATTAATATAAAGTAATAAATATTTGAAAAATAAAATTGAATATTCAATGAAATAAATAAAAAAAAAAAAAAAGATTTCATAGATTCGTAACGACCGTTGATCGACGGATGATAAAAACGTAAATTTCTTTGAAACACACTGACGGTGGTTAATGCAGTAAATTTATCTCAAGTATTGTACGAGATAATTATTTTTTCTTACCGTTTAATATATATTAGCTGACTGTATATAAATATAGAGCAATTAATTATAATTAATTCTGTTTGAATTGTTCCATGATAAAATCAATCTAAAGCTTTCCAACGAAAACGGCGAATGATATTGCATCTCTTCTAAGGATTGCAATTCGATATTTGTCATTTCGTTCAAAAGCTCCTGATCGTAATACCTGACGTCTCAAATTCTACGCAATTCTACGCTCCTCCTTCTCAAATTACTCATTCTCACACAATCAATAATTCACACGTAACATCAAACGATTTGTTAAATGATATTCTGAGCATCACGTCGAAGCTTAACGAAATATATTCGAATAAAAGTAAAAAAGAAATATAAAACGTATCGTAAAAATGAAAGACGTTCGACGATTAGCTCTCATTTATACTGCGTTGTTATATTCAATAGAATCAAATATATCGACAAGACATGTTATACATCATTTTTATAATACATTAACGTGATAACGACAATAACATTCTATTGTAATTATAATAAAAAGATTTTTTTTTATAAATTTATTAAATTATAATTAGTATATTAATTAACGAAACGAAAATTTGATTTAAAATGTTATCGGTATTTCAATGAATACTTACCACATTTTTGCAAAAGTTAGTTTTCTTTTGTTTTATTGATCTTACATCGTATTTTTTATTTATTTATTTTATTAGAAAAATCGATTGGAGAAAGGTATGCCACGCCTGCGCAATGGAAATATACTCGATCATATGATTGGAACTCATTTGTGTTACGTTCACGAGGTGTTTCCATCGACATCATGGCGTCTGTTATCAAAGGTTCGATCATGTAATAATATTTGAAAATTTAAGAAAGAAAAATATTCCAAAGTTAATAACATATTATTATATCAAAGATTATTACAATGACATTATTCGAGATCACGTTTTCGTAGACACGGGAGAAATTTGGAGTAGACTCTTTGAACACCGACCATTTATCCAAGGAGAAATAACTTTTTTCCTAAGAGAATTTCAGGTAAATTAACGTTTTTCTAATATATAACAATCATTAAAAACTATTTCGTTATCGAAAACCAATCAAACAAATTGTTTACTCGAATCAAGGTAATTAAAATTTTTTTTTTAACTTCACAGTCTCCTACCTACGTTGACACACATATAACCTGATATTTGTAAACATAATATATTTAAGTAAAACTTGCAGGCATCAAAACTCTATCCTCATTATATATATATATATATATATATATATATATATATATATATATATACATACATACACATTTGTATATATACCTATTCTTTACTATAATATTGTAATATTAAGAGATAAATGAAATAGTTATACAATAAGATTTTAAGTATAAGAAATCAGAATATTTGTATTTGTCTAGGAAAAGAGAGACGACGGAGAGGTGGAAAGACTTTTCAAAATTCTTGAATATTCGACAGAGCTAGACAAAAATCAGTTGCCTCGTGCAGAACAACTTGGAGATTGTCATTTACCGAGTTTAAAAGCAAACATTGATGTTGCACTTAGTATGTGCGAACGAGTGCTTCAAAGACAAGAAGAATTTGATAGCGTATGTACTTCAATGATTGCAATAAAGAATAATTCACTTGTACGATAACTATTTTGTAACTACTGTTATATTGCAGGATTTTGCTTTGCAACACAACAGAGAAATTCGTAAAGCTGAATGGGAAAAATTTATAAATGATATGAGCGACAAATGCCAAAAAGTAGATAAAGCCTTTCAAGATAAAGAAAACGAAATCAAAGAATATTATATTGATTTAGAAAAAAAGTTACACATTACACCTTGATTTAATTATTATCTTAGATTTAGAGCTTCCAAATATTCCTAAAATAATTACATTAGTGCCACACACATAAATACTTAATATCGTTATAATACTAATATTACTTTTTGGAAGAATATCTATATCATTTTTAGATATAAAAATGCCTGTAGAAACAATCGAGGATCCATCCATATGTGTGAAACCAAACACAAAATTAATTGACTTTGTTTGCAAATGCATATCCGATATAAATGATGCTCCACCTGGTATTGCTACTTTAAAGAAGAGTAATCGGAAGAAGTGCAATGATGTTTTATTGAAATTAAGCGATATAAATTGGTTAAATAACTATTTACAAGAATATAGAAAAACTACGGCTAAAAAAGTATATTTACATGAAATATTAGAGGATGTTGATATAATATTACCAACACCAAAAATTACACCCAGAAATCCTGAATTGGAAGCAAGGATACAAAAATTGACAGCACAACAAAATGAAAGAGAATACAAAGCTATGACTAAAAGTATTGATTCCACACGAAAAGATTTACCAGAGGATACATTAGCCTATCAAAGTAAGAAATAATATTTTGATTAGTACTTTATCATTTATATAATTAAATTTTTATTTCACTTTTTTATTTACAGTGAAGCAAATAAACAAACAACTAATTGCTGTTGCACAATTTATCTTCTCTGTATTAGCAGGATTTGCATTTGGTTTTATTGGAGTACAATTAATAGTCGGTTATTTAGATTTTGGATTTAGACTGTTACTAGGTATAATATGTTCATTAGTAATTGCTTTGGCTGAAATCTATTTTCTGGCTATGAAGTTAAATGAAGATTGTTATGATGTATTTTCAACGCCTAAACCAACAAAATTACATCAAGAATAAAATGTGAATCTGACAAGAATATTTTATATCATCTTATAAATGTGAATCTAAAAACCATAAATCAGAATATTTTTGTTATTGTTAAAAAATTTGGTATGGCACAGAATATTTTTTATATTTTTAAACTCTATATTAATATTAATGCATTATAATATATGTTTTTGTTTATGTTTAAGTGCATATCTATATCGAGTTTTTGATTTTGATTAAATTTTAATTTATCTGTTAATGTAATAATGCAAAGAGCAAAGAACTTGGAAATAGTAATCGAATGTAAACTGGAAGCCATCCTAAGCCGAAAAGCAAGGATTAATAAATACATACATTTATACATAGTGTGTGTGTGTGTGTAATAAAATTTCATACTGTTTTTTTCTTGTATTTTATTATAAAAATTATTAGTTCTTTTCAATAAATACACATGTGCATTACAAAATACATTATTTTACCGTAAATAAACACAAATTAAAAATGATAATTTTATTGAAAACTATATGAAATATAAAGATTTAAAAATCTATCTTTTAAAAGAAACTTTCTCTCTAAAAGTAGTTGAACTAACAATATTCGAGTAAAACATTTTTATATTCTTTGTTATCCTTAATTTTGACTAAATTTTCAAATTTTTGGTCGTTCATTATTACGAATAATATGATTCATATCAATAAGAACCATATGGACATAATTTGACGTCTTTAATAAAATATCTTAAAAATAAAATAGTAGACTAAATATCTTCTAAAATACTTATTAAACGTAACCTATGAATATAATAGAATTTTATCCTATTCGCTTATTTCTACCTCTTAGATTCCTCTTCGCTGTCACTTTTACCACTAGCCTCACTTTTATCACTGAAACTACATTTACCATTTTCTTGTGTTTCTGTTTCATGTTCACTGCCAGATGAGTTGTCATTATCTTCCTTATTGTCGCTATTAGAACAAGAGTCAGTATCGGACTCGCTATCACTATCTGAGTCTGAACTACTTTCAGAAGAACTACTATTCGATGATTTAGCTGCCATCATCTCCTTGAATTGCCTTACTGTAATTTTTCTTGGCATTATTTCCCGTAAAAATTCAAACGTATCATTTGTTTGTACAACTTCTGCCAAATGCTTGTAATCTAAATTATTCCCTTTACTATTTTGCATATGAGCTTCTTCTGTCAGATAGTGAATAAACAATTCCTAAAGAAATAAAAACACTTTTAATTGACAAATAATAAATATGTACATAATTCAAATTTAAATATATATAAACTTAATATAAGATAATGAACAATATGAAATTATAATATTTTTAATAATCCCGCCGTAAAATACGCAAGTCGGCTTAACCACCGTACTCGAATGCATTTGCATCATTCGAACTTCCGTATATTTGTCATAAACAACTTACCGTAGCTTTCGTAACTAAATACAATCCGTCTTGTCCAACCGTATCAACATATGGTGAACTTTTCATTATGGTTTTTACTCTTGAAATAGGTAAACGTAATTCCTTCATTTTGGAAGGTAAACCTTGAGCGGCCATTTTAAAAATTAATCTGACAAATCAATACAAACTGAAGATGCTAGGTAGAAATTGACTAGCGACGTACATATCGAACTTCGTTGCCCGCCAATTTTAAATGAAACAAACGTTTCAACGATATCATCGATATCGTTGAATTCAAAATTATTATTCTATGTAAACATTTATATATATTTACAATCTTATTATTATTGTTTATTATTTTAATAAGTCATTCTTGTTTATCGATAAGATATTTAACAAAATATTTTTACTTAATTGTTTATTCTTAAATATCTCAGGTAATAAATTTCGAACAGCGGAATACAGATCATGTGTAAGACATCGATTTATGCGGAAATGAGGTTTCGTATGAAATAATTTCATTCTACATTTTCGACTTATATATTCTCATCTAAATTCGCATTTTCTTGCCGTGTGTAAGCACCATCGGCGAACAAAACATTCTATAAAACAAAAGCTAGTAACATTTCGAAAAATAGTTACGAAATCCTCCGCCATTGCTTTGTGAGCTACTCTTATATTTGTTTGCATAGGTACTTCACTGTTCTCTCCATTCAATTTCTAGATCCGGTACAGACTGATTCTCTGTGGCAGATTGATCAGAGAAGACATTCGTTGCGTCAAATTTGTGAAATTCCTTGTGCCAACGTATATCAAACGATTATTAAGGTAATTATGTATACTATTTCATTATAAAAATATCTAATATATATGATCTTAATGTCTGGATTAAAATTATATATATATATATATATATATATATATATATATATATATATAGAGAGAGAGAGAGAGAGAGAGAGAGAGGACGAATGAAACGATCGATAACGCACATGGTTAACTTGAAATAATAACGATAAAGAATATAATTTTTTTTACATATGCAGGCGATTTAACTTGTAATTATTTTATTTTTAATAATTTTATAGGGTATGAAGTATGAAACATATACAAGTGTGTGTGCGGTGGGTGTGGAGAGGAGTGTGGTGTGGAGTGTAGATTAGTCCATTATATAAAAGCCTACAGTTGCTCCAATAGAAATTCACGAATTCAATTTTTATTGAATTTAAAAATATTAGAAAGATCAAATAAAAGGAATATATTTCTTGATGGAATAATCTTTTAAAGATTTTTACGCATATATCGCATTTTCCTTAACTTATTAATCTGTAAGAGGTTAACGATGCAGTAGTTGCCACACTTCATTTCTATATTACAGGTATATATCAATTGGCACAATGTCAACTTTTCTTGGGCTTATCGAGGAATTACCAGCTATCTCCGTGGATTCATTTAGCGGACAAAATCTTGATTCTTCTGTATTTTTTCTTAGCCATTGTCACACAGACCATATGGATGGTTTAAATCATTTATTCTTTGAATACTTAGAGAAATGTAATAAATATCTTTATTGTAGTCCAATTAGCAAATTAATTTTGCAAAATACATTTAGCTTAAATGAAAATTGCAAAATAAAAGAGATTTATGTAGACACTCCAGTCGTTATAGAATATAACGATAAACAGGATAATAATCACATTATTGTAGTAATAAGTATTTCAGCTGGGCATTGTCCGGGCTCTATCATGTTTCTCTTTCAAAAGCAAGATAAATTAGTGCTTTATACTGGTGACTTTAGAATTAATCCAAATGATTTTTCAAAATTAAGATCTTTGCATGTAAAACAAGGTTGTAGGTTACTTCCGAAGAAACTTGATAAAATTTATTTAGATACAACTTTTTTAAACCCAAACTTTTCTTACTTGCCATCTAGAAAAGAAAGTATAATGAAAATATATCAAGCAGTTAAGGAATGGCTCGATCAAGACCCAAGGAATGTTGTTATGCTAGAATGTTCTGCCTGTTATGGTTCAGAGTTTCTTTTCATGGAATTGTCAAAGTCCTTGAATATGAAAATTCATGTTAGAGATTGTGTGTACAATACTTACTCTTGTCTTACTGTATTAGCTCCCCATATTACAAATGATTTTAACAGTACTCCTATACATGCGTGTATTAAGAAATCAGATCGATCGTTAAAGTGTCGTCATGATGTAAGCAAAGAAAATATATTAATTATTGTGCCGTCTGTATTAAAATGGCAAGGAAAAGATATATCAAAGATAGCTGAGTGGGATGAACATAGAGAAAGAACGTATAATGTATGTTACTCCACGCATTGTTCATTTAATGAACTTAAAGCATTTATACAATACTTTGATCCTGTGGAAATATTTCCATGTGTTTGCCCTAAGAATCAAGAGAAACAAATTTATGATATACTAAATGAAATAATGACTAAATCTATTCATCAAACCGTGAAAACAAATAAACCTCGATATCAATTAAAGTTATCTTGTTACAAGACAACAAATATCAATACTTCTAAAAATATTTACTTTAGCGATGATGATAGTTGTTAGTGAGTATTATTGTTATATAAATCAAAGAAACTCATTGTTATATCATGTGCTTATGACATAAACTATTTTAAGTATGTATATGTATATATAATTATAGAACTATTTAACATTTTTGTATTTTTATATAATAAATGTAATAGATTTTTATATTATTATTAATTATCTCAGTATATTTTTTTCATTCATTTTATTTTCTTCTTCATTATACATACATTAAGAATTTTCTTGCAATATATTTTCAATAACAACTTTTATAACTTTAAATATCTATATCTCATTAATAATGATACAATCATATAAATTATTTCAATGCAAATTTTGTTACAGACATTATTATACTTTAGCTTCAAATATAACTGCAGTAAATATGGCAACAGCAACAGCTCTTACACATGAGAAGGTATGGTTTGAGAAGCCATCCTATGATAAAGCAGAGCGGCTATATTTTGAACGAATGGCTAAGGTAAGAAATCATTGTTTCCATCTGGTTTGTTGATTTATGTGAAATTAAAAAAAAGAAAAACAGCAATAAATCTTTGAATTAGATAAACTATTGTAGTACATAGTAAATGTGTCACATACAAATTCCCCTAAATTCATAATTTCAATTAATATCTTATCTTCAGTGTGTATCATGAAAAAATGTATAAATATAAAACTATTAGACATACATTTATTATCATTGCTCCCAGCATCCACAGCTAATCTGCATAAATTTTTCCTTCACTTACAATTTAATATTCATGGGTTTGGAGTATGTTATATAATTAACCACTAACATCCTTAACACATATTTGAGGGAATATCTGGTGATGGGTAATAACAAGATCCTTTTAATGCTTATCCGTGTATCCTCCTAAGTTTTTATGATGTTGGGATAATTTGTTAATTGCAAACTAACTTTATATATTGTATTTTAAGCTATGATGCAGGTCAGCATAGGTATTTTCACAATAAAATATTTCCTCAAAGAATACAACACTGAGAAAACAGAACAGTGGTATTCTAACTATACTTGAAAATCTCTTACACATTATATTATGAAAACATTCCATATTATATGTAGATTCTCATATTACACGATTTACATACACAGATACAACTAATAAATGTGTGTATATTATGCTATAAAAGCTCACTCTTACATATCTTTTTATAAATTATATAATATTAATATGTAGTCAATTTCTTTACGCTTTTTGTGCTCTTAGCAAGACTTTATCTTGTATTTGCACAAAGTGAAACATGTTTTAAGGTGATGTCCAACAAGATTATAAGAAGCTATGCCCTTAACACTGATAATTCTGTAATTAACAAGCATGAAGACCTAATAAATATAAATGCTTCAATGAAATCAAAATCTGGAAAATCTGAAAATTGTAAAGACAATAAATCGTTACTCTCAGATAATAATGAATCTACTGATATTTTAAAACAGTATAAGTGCCAAGTAAAAAATTCTAAAAATCTTAAAAAGGAGGATGAGTGTAATATATTAAAAATGGACAACTTGGATATCACAGAAAAATGTGATGTGATAGATATAAAAAAAGAAGACATAAAAATTTGTAATGATACGATTACAACATGTACTTCAAAAGAAGTTAAAGAAAAAAAGAACAAGGCTGATACAAGATATAGATATAGAGGAAAAGGAAAAAATGATATTAAGAAGCAAAAAGAACAATTGCCTAATCAGGTATTAATCTTGGTGTATTAGTGTTATATGTGTATAAATGGCACTATTTTTATTTGACTTTAGCATAATTACAATTTTAGGTTAGTTATCATATTTTTTTTTTTATTCTGTTTATTAAAATTTTTTATTTAGGTAAATCTCCATTATCGTATATACTAAGTAAGTCATCTAAAATAAATATATATTAGAAGTGTATACAGAAACATATAATAGAAATGTGCATTTCTGATCTTATGAGAAAAAGAATCGGCAATTCTTCTTATCTCAGGAGTTAATTTTAGATGACTTATCTGACATCTTATATATATATTGTTAAATTATAATTTATTTATTAATAATTTTTATTCAAATTAGATATTGCTACATTTGTTTTAATAAAGCATGCTTGCATTAACAAATTTACCTATATTTGCTTTTAAAAAATATTTATAACAAATAAGATTTAAGTATTAAAAAAAATAATAATTGATATGACCAAATTAATTACAATTTGATTTAGTTAATATTTAAGATTTTCTTGGTGATAAGTATCTGTGGAACTTAACATAATATAAATGTTGTTTTTTTTAATGCTTGCTTCATTGTGTACAAATTATACGTAATTAATGCATATGTGTAAATGTTATTCGTAATGCTTAATGTCTATCTCCACTTGACCAACAACCAATTACGCTTATTTTAATTTTGAAATATATATAGTGGAGATATGACAGATTGGATTGCTTTAATCAACCTGGTGTAATTTAACCTTTAATATCGGTGGATATAGGGAAACCAACAGTCCACTTGTCCAATCCTATCTGCTGGTGGAAGTTTAGCCAATGAAGTTGCCAAGGCACGTCAACATATTAAACAATCCTTACAATGTGTGAGTACAGCACTCATTTATCATAGTAACAAGTTTTTATGTTTATCAGAATAATCCATCTTTATGTCTGCTTATAATTATAACATGTATTATTAGTTAAGTGCATATAATATAGTTATTATTTAATACCTAGCCAGCTTAAGCAGATGACACATACACACATACAAGTACTTTTGTCTCATTGAATATCTTTCTTATATTGATGTCTTATTAATGACGTTTTTTTCTCATGATTAAGATTTAGCAAATAAATATTTAAAAAATTGAAAAAAATTTTATGTTTAATTTAAATTTAAATAAATTTAATATGAAGAAATATTATATTTAATATATTCATAATACATTTACAGATGGATGATATTGCTGCACTTGCTGGAGTATCTCATTCCAATCAAGATGTTGGATCACGTATAGCTACTCTTGAAAAAGATAATCAGGATTTAAGAAATGGTGAGAATAAACTGAATTTTTACATCAGAAACTCTGCGAACTAATTAATTAACTTACTATATTTGATAAATATTATTTCATAAAGTATATTATAAGTTAGATTTAATAAATTTATATATTATTTATATATTTATATATTAATAAATTGTATCTAATTCTAACATAATAGATAACAATATTTAAACAATAATTCATATTATTTTAACGAACTTTATGTATAGTTGTTCAAGAATTGAGGTATATTATTGAGAAGCTGGAGAAACGTGTAAAAGTACTTGAAGAAGAAAAGACATTTTCACATCCACTTTTAGCAGTTTGTCCTGCTAAACCCGATAAGTTAGAAAAGGCATCAGACAAAGAGGATGATGACGAAGATATCGATCTATTTGGTTCAGATTCAGAGGCAAGTGAGCAGATGGAAAAAAAAATTCCTAAATTTGTTACATATAATAATTATACATACATATGATCGATATAATTTACTAATAGAAATACCAACACTATACTCAACATATATTCTGTAAGCCACAAAGACATGGAATGCTTCTTTAATTTTAATTTTCAGAATTTTTAAAAACAAAAACAAAAATATATCGCGTATTTTTATTAATCAGTATACACCAGATATTCCCAAGACACTAATATCAACCATATTAAAGTCAACCATTTCTTACCATTCTTGACACAAATTTCAATATAAATTGTAGTAGCTAATTAACGGAATTATTTCGCGAGATAAATTATAATCACCAATCCCATCAATTTGTAACTTATTAGGGTGAAGATGCAGAAGCTGCTAAAATTAGAGAAGAACGTCTTGCTGCGTATGCTGCAAAGAAGGCTAAAAGTGAGTTAGATCATAATTTAGATCATACTTTTTTTTTAGGTTTAATCATTTTATGATGATCTAATGTATTTTTTATAAATAGAGCCGGCATTAATTGCTAAATCTAATATAATACTTGATGTTAAACCATGGGATGATGAAACTGACATGAAAATTATGGAGACCGAAGTACGTAAAATTGAAACTGATGGATTACTATGGGGTGCAGGTAAGTCCAATGATCTATTTAATCACAATTTTACATACAGCATATTTTCTTTATATATAAAACAGTTCATGTATTATCATAAATTAATAAAATATCTATTATTTTATTTTTTCAGCCAAGCTTGTGCCACTTGCATTTGGTATTCATAAACTTCAAATTTCTTGTGTTGTGGAAGATGATAAAGTGTCTGTCGATTGGTTAACTGAACAAATACAGGAAATCGAAGATTATGTCCAAAGTGTTGACATTGCCGCTTTCAATAAAATATAATAATTTCATTTTGGGCAAATATTATGGCAAGTATAGTTACATAGAAACACGGATTTGCTGTGCCATCTTTTCATTCCATTAGAAGTTCTAATATGCACGTGTATGCTTGTTCTACGCTATACGTGAAAATACTTAAAAAAAAAAAAAAGAAAAAGAAAAAACATTACTATAGAAATGCCCATAGAAAAATTTAAATTATCAAATCCTTCTATTAGTCTTTTGTTTCGTATTTCTAATTTATTAAAAAAGTTAAAAACAAGTAAATAATTTCTTATAAAAGTTTGAAATTAAACGATTATATAGAATCATTAGAAATACAGACTTTCAATTTAAAACATTAACATTTTGATATAAAATGTTCTTTGAAATAAATAATAAATAAAATTTAAACTATGCAACATATATACTAAAATCTATCATACTTGAAGCACATATATAATGGATTGACATTAATAAATTTTTAGATGCTGATTTTTATATATTTCATGATAAAATTTATTGATATAAAAATTTTAGAAATGTATTGCTTCATATATACTAACTTTGATTAGTAATTAATACGAATAGAAAATAAAATAAATTTCTAATGGTCATACAAATTAATAATCATATGTTATAATTTATTTTAAAATAATAATTTAATTGTGAACTTCACTGAAGACAAAATTTGTTTTATATCAAAAATCTGTTAAATTAATGTACTTCCTGTTTCATGTTAACCATCTTAAATAAAATTAATGACACCAACGTAACTTGTCTTCTTAAATTTGAATCACAA
Organism: Dolichovespula sylvestris; assembly: GCA_918808275.2. NCBI lineage: Eukaryota > Metazoa > Arthropoda > Insecta > Hymenoptera > Vespidae > Dolichovespula > Dolichovespula sylvestris. The sequence continues at coordinate 3,289,263 of OU964963.1, read as the reverse complement.
AATTTATATATATATATATATATATATATATATATATATATATATACATACATACATATATACACACAATAAAAATGTATAAATATAAATAAAGTAAAATGGATATGTAAAAAGACTTCAATAATTATAAAGATAATCTGTTTATTGATTTTATATAATTGCTCGGCTAAATATTAATTTTTGCTTCGACAATTACGTAATAGTAATCACGTGAATTATTTTTCAAATTAAACTTGAAAAATCCTTCGAGTATATGGGAAAAAAAATAAGTAATAAAATAAAACTAAAAAAGAAAGACTGAAAATGAGATCTATTTACGGTTCTCTATTCGTAAATCCTGTTTAGAAAAGTAATGTTGGTCACACTGTCGTAAGTTATATTACAGTGTGTTACAGTGTAGCTTGTGTCTGACGCGGTCTGACGTTATTAAACGTGTTTGCTTACTTTTTTTAACGAAGAATAATTTCATACCAACAAAATGACTATGGCTATGTTGCAACGTCGAGCCAATGTAAATATTAAAATAAAAACGAACGAATAGAACGATTTATTTATTCAAGACGTATATTTGTATAGAGTAGTTTAACCTAACCTAAACGTGCTCGTTTAGATGTTTAAATTATTGATTTTCTTTTACAGGTAAGGCTCCCACCAGAGGTAAATCGAGTTTTATATATTAGAAATTTACCTTACAAGATCACAGCAGAGGAAATGTATGATATCTTTGGTAAATACGGAGCAATTAGACAAATCAGAGTGTGAGTATTCATTAAAATTTTCGTTGATTTTACTCTTGTCACAATATCAAAAACATTTTTATTTTTATTTTACATTAGTGGTAATACAGCTGAAACTAGAGGTACTGCATTTGTCGTTTATGAAGATATCTTTGATGCTAAAAATGCGTGTGATCATCTCAGCGGTTTTAATGTATGTAATCGTTATCTAGTGGTCCTCTATTATCAAAGTAATAAGGCGTTCAAGCGAGTGGATGTTGACAAGAAGATGGAAGAAATAGATAAATTAAAGACAAAGTATAATTTAAATGAAGAGAAAAAATAACTGCAAGACTTAACTCTACGTACGATTAAATATAATATACACTCTGCGATCATTTTTTTCTGACACAGGAACATTACAAAGAAAAAAGTTCCATGTATGTAAATATAAGTTTTATAAGATTTAAATTGTAAGGTTTACCTCATAATATAATATTTAAAGAAAAATAATTACAAATGATATAGAGATGTAAATAAAGGGTTCTGTATTATTCATTTTAAGATCTAAAAAATGAATGAATGGAAATGAATCTGTTTAAAATATTTGCCCATTAAAAACGGAAATAGTTTAATTATCAATTATTGAAAATATTTAAACCCTAAGCTATATAATTTATACAACTTTTACAGTTTGTGTGGAATGGTGTGTGCGTGTGCTGTGTATGTATATATATATATATATATATATATATATATATATATATATATAACTATGGTTTTCGAACGTTTAGAATCTTTTCTTAATATTAAATATTTTCCCGACGGACAATAAGATTGACATGGTAAAACAAATCGTGAATAACGCGTTAGATAAGAGGTAAATTTACAGGAGCGACATAGCGCCTGGCATTCTAAATGTACGTGTAAATATCGTGAAAATAATTAATCGACAAGTGGCCTTGACATTGAATATGCGTCCTGCTTCAATGAATCGAACGTTCTCAATGAACGTAACATACGATATCACCTAGTGTAGTCGAATACAATTGGTTTTTCAATTTCTTATTTCAAGACGAGCCTTATCTAGGCATATAAGGAGTTAGATAATGTCGCATGTACGTCGTACTTACTAATAGAAGGGACACGCGTGCGCGCGAGAGGGGGCGAGGAGAGAGAGGGAGGAAAGAGAAAGAACGAACGAAAGAAAGAAAGAAAGAGAGAGAGAGAGAGAGAGAGAGAAGGGAGGCAGGTCAGGGCAGGCTGACAGCAAGTCGACGTTCGATTTCAGTCGAAAGCGAAAAGCCGTCAAGTCCGTGCACGGTCGCCGGACTCCCGGCTTGTTCGCGAGCGTGCGCATGCTTAACGTCTCCGTGTCGCGTCGTCGTCCTCCGCGCGTCCAAATGTCATACGAGTGCTGCGGCGACGGCAAGGTCGCCGGCGACAGTATCGTCGCCGCCCTCTCGGAGCTCTTTGCCTTCTCGCCGCTCACTCTTTGCCGCGAGATCGTCCTGGCCCTGAGCTCAAGCGGCATTCTTCCTTCCTCCTCTTTTTCCTCCTCCTCTTCCTCCTCCTCCTCTTCTTCCTCCTCTTCCTTCACCATCTCCACCTCCTCCTCCTCCTCCTCTTCCTCCTCCTCCTCCCTCTTCTCTTCACCTTCGTCAGATTTTTCTAATTCTAACTCTACGTCTAACTCGACCTTCTCTATTCCCTCTTATTTCTTATCCAGCATCGACAATCTCCTCGTTATCGTCACGTCCTTGCTTCTCGGCTTCGTCCTTGCCATCGTCCTCGTTCGTTCTCTTCGTCGTCGTAATCGTCCTCGTTGTCGTCGCGCTGTCTAGAGATCGTAGAGTCCAAGCAACACACACAAGCACCACGGTGGTACGAATGATGCCCTATCGTCGGCGCCATTTTTTTATCCCTTCTTCTTTTTTCTCTTCTCTTTCTTCTTCCCTACCATCACCACCACCACCATCATCATCATCATCATCATCATCATCACCACCACCCCCATCCCCTCCTCCCTCTTACTCCTAATCCGTACTCGCTCTCTTTCGTCGAAACATGGCGACCATTATTTCTAGTCCTCAACGATGCAGCGCCTCTAGCTTTAACGTTCGTTAGGTGGCGCCGCCAACTAAATTTCCTTTACCTTATTGGCTAATCGTTTACGTACGATTTACCGCGCTATTCGTAAAGCAAAACAGACTTTTTATTTTCTAACTTTGTTATTTCCTTCCTCTCTCTCTCTCTCTCTCTCTCTCTCTCTCTCTCTCTCTCTCTCTCTCTCTCTATCCTTCACATTGTGCTACATTTGTGTTAGATTGTATTTCTTTCTTTTACGCCGTTAAGCTTGGAATTAATTAAGTATAGTAGTAAACGATTAGCTTCGATAAGAGGAATATAAAAGAAATGTGTTATTGATTGTATTTTCATATATGTAGATCGATTTCATCGTGCGTGCGTATACGTTCCAGCTAACGTCATCTTCGACTATTTTCTCATTGGTTAATTTCCTTCGCAAACGTATTCTTTCAAATATGTCCGCGTTTCGGTAATACGGAGGACAGAATCGACGAGATCGTATGATCTTATCGTATCAAATTATGCGAGAATCGCGTTTAAAATATCGAACAAGGGAAGTAAACGAGAGAGGGGCAAGTTCCTTCCGCATAGATCATGATGATCATAATTAATACTAAGAATCGAGAAAATTGGCTTATGCACGTTACTTCGTCGCACCTTCGTCTGCTGCCTTTAATTCCTCCAGCAAATTTGTAAGTTGCTGAATATTATTTAATTTAATTTAATTTAATCAATTAATTAATTAATTTATCGATCGATAAATCAATCAATCGATCGATCAATCAATCAATCAATCAGTCAATCAATCAATCAATCGCGTATAATTCTCATCGATTCTCAGGGAAGAGAAAAAATATAATAAAAGAAAAAAGAAAATTATCTCCTTTTTGATTAGCAAATTTATATTAAAAATAAAACAATACAAATTATAGTATCTCGTCGAAATAGAGAAATGAATAATACTAAACTGGCCGTTTCTAATACACGTGTAAACGTATTAGAGTTTGGTAATAAAGAGCTCTTTAGAAATGAACGAACGCGACAGGTGTTCGGTACATGTTGAAGAGCATGTTTGTCTGCCGTCTGGATAAATACGATGCGATGCATACTTTCGCGCTTAAGTACACACATGCATGCACACAAGAACGCATATATATATATATATATATATATATATATATACACACAAGAAATACACACACAATTAAGCACGTATCGACACCCACGCGAACGAAGAAGAAATTAATGCAAAGAAAAGAAAAAAAAGGAAAGTTCTTCCTATTCGTTTTTATGTAGGTCAAATCAAAAATGAACCACCGTTATTATCGCTATCAAATTTGATTTATATCCATACATATGTTTATATATATTATGGAAATATTATTTATATATATATATATATATATATATATATATATATAATATTTGTACAAATATATTATAAATATTTGTGCAAATAACTTATGAAAATAATTTATTGATCTTAAAAGAATCAACAAATTTTATTTATATTATTTATATATAGGCCAAAGGATCTTAAGTGATTTCAAATATCGGTTATTCATTTTCAAAATATTTTTTTTTAGATTTGTAGTTTTACAATCCGGAGAAAAGAATGTCAGCGCGCGACGTCTTGTAAAAGAATAATTGATTTGTAAAATCATCTAGGAATTTTTTTTAGTCCACTCTATATATATATCTACCTACGTAAAAGAAAATATAGATTACAACATATCTTAAAAAAAATGATCTGTAAACTGAACATCTATGAATTCGAAATTATAAATATAATAGTATACATATAATTTGACCTATTTATTTGAAAAAAACTGCTTTTCACTGGTTCAGTATTTTCAAACAATTTTTTTTTTTTTTTAATAAATGAACAATAGATATTATATCAAAATATCAGTAATATATGCGATTGATACTACACTAATCAATACAGGAATCGTCGGCATTTCAATTAACGTATTTACAAGTATAACAATTTGTCAATATTTTAAATAGATTATCAACATTTATAATAAACCCCAAACGCAACCCTGACATTTAATTATTTATACGGACCCAACATCGATATCACATTACAAGTGCCGATCGTAATATTCGTACATATATAATGACCATTTATTTCACAAAATACACATCATTAATTAACAAATACATGAACTAGTTAGGTAGAGATTATTTGAAAAAAATAAAAAGGCAAACAAAATGTAAAAAAGAAGGTATCTCTATGGATCTTGAAAAAAAAATATCTCCTTATTTGTTACATTTTTCTAATAATCAACGAACTGCATATTTGCATACAAACTCTAAATCATTAAATTATATTAGGTATGAAAGTATGAAGGGCAAATATGGCGTTTGTTGAAAAAGACTTCGGATCCTTCGGGTTTCTTAGTTTCGCCGTCTATTTTCGTATCGTACGAACTCGCGTAAAGAAACGGAAGTCATAGGGAGCCTTCCACGTGTTCCCTCGATCTCTTTCTCCTCTCTCTCCCTCTCTCTCTCTCTCCCTCCTTCCCTCCTTCCCTCTCACGGATACGTCTTCGTTGCCGATACACATTCGGTACGTTTATTTCTGCTTCTTTCGCAGTCTATACACGTATTTTCAGGGCTCGGCTCGACTTGACTTCGAGTTCCGTGAGGAGGAGAGCTCACCGTTCTGTGAGTCCTCCTCCTCCTTCTCCTCATCATCATCATCCTCCTCTTCCTCCTCCTACCTCTCCTTCTAGCAGACTCTCCTTCGTGGGAACTCATTAATACGAGGACATAATCGTGCAAACATACCGCGATCGATTCGCCGATCGTATACTGATTTCTAAGAGATACCTCGAAATGGCTATCGATTCCGGAATTTAGATTCGTTCGATTTGCCAAAGCTTCGAGAACAACTGACTCGATTATCTTTATGTATCTTATTACATACATACATTATGTATGTACATACACAATCCTGTTTGTATTCTATTTATATACATTTTATCTATCTATGTATATGGTATGTGATACCTATGCATATATATATATATATATATATATATATATATATATTTATATATGGACCGTTTATTTTGAAAGTGGTGTGTCCATTGTTTTTTCAAAAATAAGGTATTACATAATTTTTGATTAATTTAGTGTAACCTTTTTACTTATAACTAGTTAATATTTAATATCTTAAAAAATGACAATGGTTTGTTCAATTTAAAATTGGCCAATAGAAGAAATTGCGTATGATATGCTAACCTTTAATTTTTTCACAACAACAAAAAATGGACTTGTACCACTTTCAAAATAAACGGTCCATATATATATATATATACACATATATATATTTGTTGTTTATCAAAATGTCGATCACTGCGAAGAAATGAATAGGATCAAACGTAAATTAATTTATAAAAGTTTTGTCGTTATACTTACAATCAATTAACAGTTTTTAGATGTAGGTAAACGGAAAAAAAAGATTTATTTTGTAATGAATTGGAACCTCGACGAAAATCATTCAAAAAATAATAATCATATTTTTCATCGATTGATAATTTATTATTAAAAAAAAGAAAAAAAAAAGAAAAAGAAAAGAGAAAAACAGACTCGTACTATATTAATATTTTTAATTTTTTATAGAAATAATTCTTTTTCTTTTTTTCTTTCATTATTTCGCAAGAGTCAGTAAGGAAAGATTAATCGTTAATCGATTTATAAAATTTGAAAATTAATTAAAAATTCATCTCTCTATCTCGATGATGTATTTATTTGATTATTTATTTTGAATAATAATATTAAGTACGTATATATATACATACATACACGAATTTCTCCGCGTAAAATAAGTGAATTGATTGGTACTCGAGTTACCTCTTTGCCTATGCTTCTCAGCTATGAACGTGGACTGCTGATTGAAACGTCGATCGCGGAAGTTGTATTGCACGTCCGTTCTGCCTCCCGCTCGTGTTGCGCGCCATCGAAATAATAAAATGTCGGCGAACGACTTCTGCACCCGCTGGAACTTTACGGTCAGCCTTATCGTGTTTACGGCACTACTCCTCGTAAACGCACAACTCTTTCGACCCTCCTACAGTTTTATTTATCGAATAGAACCAAGACATATAGAACCGAACAACCACGAACGTTCTTCCCCCCTCCTTCGTCAGGATCGTTCGTTTCAATCGAATTAAATATATATACAGAAATTGTTTTTACACGATAACGACACCATATACGATTCGTGTTATTATTATTAAGTATAATAAATAATAATATATATTAAAAATTAATGTAATATCGAGAAATAAAAATTTTAATACGGACGATATATAATATCACATGTTATACATGATTATTTTAATTTTTATAACATTCATATTAAATAAGAAATGAAATAAATGTATACATTGATATTACATAATTATAATAATTATAATATATATTGTCCATATATATGATAATAATACATATACATATATTATATTAATACATGTAATATTAATATATTTAAATTATTATTATTATTAAAGAAAATAAAATCATAAAAGTTTGTGTTTGTTTTCAGATGGTGCATTCTTTCTTCATCAAGGACGAGCGATGTGGTAAGTCTTTGTTTATTTTTTTTTTATAAAATTCGAATTTTCATCAGAAATTACAGAAGAGAAAAAAAAATAAAAAAGAAAAATAGGATCGACTTCTTGTTCTCGCAATCGAAACGAACGAGAAGAAAGAAAGATAAAGGCGGTACGAGAGTTGTTATCGTTAACTCTCTTATTCTCTCTCTCTCTCTCTATTCGTTCAGATATTCGACATAGAGACACGAGTTATCACGTAATAATAAAATCCTGCACGTATCCTCGCATTAGAAGAGATAAGAAAACGAGTACGAGGTTTTCTGTGCTTCTTCTCGCTTTCACGTAATCCTTGTTATGCTTATCGGTATCGTCACGATAACGCAGCATCATGCCAAGCTTATATGTTATTTGGACTGACAGATCGTACAGCTTGTATTCGTCATCTAAATGAGATTAGATTATACATATGTATATATATATATATATATATATATATATATATATATATATATATATATATATACATATATATGTATATATGTACGTACATATATGATATGTGAATGTATATATACAGAGCGGGCTGAACGTTTCCCATCTGTTATATTTCAAAAAATCAATTACTCTTTTTCGAGACTTTTTAAACTAATATATATATGAAATATATAATACACACGGATTATAAAACTACAAAGCTAACTCGTAAAACTACAAGACTATAACAGCAAGCTTAAAACGTCGCAGGAAGAAGTAATTGATTTTGAAAATCAAAACGTAAACCAAACATGTTTGACCTGATCCCGTATACAAGAAGTAATACATGTAATGCGCAACTTAATTACGTCGATAGACATAATCAGTTCGGTTATGTTTGATATTATTTTTACGAATCGTATGTGTATTTGTTTACCCCTTTTCTTTATTTCTTTCTTTTTCTCCTTTTAATGTTGTCTTTGAGAAAGATGAAGGCTTAAAAAGTACCATGAAAGTTTTCATCGCAACGCAGACGACTCGAAATGTGCCATCTCGGTTGTAACGAGGTCATCGCGCATGCGATGATACATCAACGATGATGTCGTCGAGACGTTCCATTCGTTCTCTTCATTTGCCTCCGTTACTTTTAGGAGATATTATAGACTCTATCGAGGATCATTTGTCTTCATCGTCACTGTCATTTCTTTTCATTTCGTTCCATTATCGAGTGAAACGAGATCCTCCTCCGTCATTCCGTTCTATTTAATGATATCGACGTGTGCAGAACATGCATACGAAGAATCTTATCGACTCTTACAACGAGACGATACTCACAACGGGTACGTTGAACCTATGTGTGCAATTTCTTTGATAAATTATTTGATCATTCGTTTATTTTTCATTCCTTTTCTTTTGTTTTTCTTTTTTATTATTAAGAAAAAAATTGTCCACTTTTACGTTCTATCCGGTATATAAATAATATATTCAACGATTATCTTCGTAATATTTCGAAGATATAACGAATTAAACAATTTTTCTTAGATCAATATATATATATATATATATATATATATATATATATATATATATTAGATCATATAAATACATGTAAATTAATCATAGACTCGATCATACATCAATTTTTTCCTACATCAGATCGAAGAATATTTCTGTTAAGCTTTGAAGAATATAAAATGAACGATGAGTCTGAAGAATAGAAGGGGGAAAAAAGGACAGTAAAAGAAAAAAAAATGAGAGAGAGAGAGAGAGAGAGAGAGAGAGGGAGAGAAAGATCGTTCGCGAGCGGAATTGTCAGAAATCACGAATGAAATCGACAGGAGGGCCGATTTCTAAAACGAAAGAGAGAGCAAGGTCGAGGAAAGGCGTGCTCTCCTTGCGAGTTTGTCCTAGATCCTGGAAAGAAGCAGGTCACGTTGTGTCTTTCTCATTCTCTCTCTCTCTCTCTCTCTCTCTCTCTCTCTCTCTCTCTCTCTCTCTTCTCCCTCTCTCTCTCATACTGTTTCTCTGTACGTGTACGTTTCGGTCAGTTGGCAGGACGACATTGCTTCGCAAGGACGACTGCACGTCGGTGTTGGCCTAAATTGCTAAGCACGCTAGTCATACTACACGCGCGACACGTTAATTTCCGCAAATAGAAACACTCTCGGTGCGTTCTAACTTGGTTTCATCCTCCTTCCTATATTTCGTTTCATTATAATAGGTGCTCTAAGATATTATAAGATGTTCGAAGATACACGTATTATTATATCCGTATTTGCACGGTGATTATGTATTATATATTATATTCATTTAAGAACGGCGGCGGTCGTCGATTTTGAAGTAGCCATTTTGAATATCGAACCAAAAAGAGCGCGTGCGACCTCAATGACCCATGCGAATAGCACTTTTGGATATTTGCGAAATCGATTTTAATACTTCTTTTTTTTTTTTTTGGTTCATCTATAAATTTCGCGTCACTTTTCGTCGATTCGTTGTATATATATATATATATATTTTTTTTTTCTCTTTTTTATTAAAATAAATTACGTGCATACGTGTTCGTACGATCGTTACCGTATATTCCTCATACAGCGAAGTTAAAAACAACCGTTCGGTGGATCGCTTTTGAGCTCGCTCGTCTGCAAGTAGCTCTCGCGAATCTATATATAAGACTAGAGGAACTTTGGTCTCTCGCTTAGCCCGCTCCAATTTTCTTCCCGGAAGGCGAATTTTCTTTAACGTTTCTATAAGTAGTAACAAATGAGAGAAGAGAAAGAGAGAGAGAGAGAGAGAGAGAGAGAGAGAGAGGGCGTGAGGGGAGGGGAGGAGGTAAGAAAGGGATTCGTTTCTTCATTCATTTCCTTGTTTGAATCCCCAACATTTCAGTTCACGTAATATTAAAAGAACATTTTATATATTAGAAAAGTTACATTTCGATTCGTATTAGTTTTATCTTTTCTTTTCTTTTTCCCTCTCTCTCTCTCTCTCTCTCTTTCTATCTCTCTTTTATTTATGTATTAGTTTCTTTTTTTACTTTTGCCTCTTTCCCAACTTAGTCCAGTTCGTTAATATTAACTTTTATCTTGTGGGCTTCGTTAAGGTGTTATTACCTGAGTTACTACTTTAGCTCATGGAAAAAAGGGCTGGCCATGAGAATAGTGGAGTTGGAGCGCGCGCATGCACGCGTAGAAATGGGGATGATGCAGTTGGCCTGGATAAAGGTCGGTGGCCGACCTAGCCCCCTAGCAAGTCCGGGACGGCTGGCCGGGGTGGCCAGCCCTGTTTCAACCACCCACTGTTATTGATTTTGTTAACCTTCTATGCTATACCCTCTCTCTCTCTCTCTCTCTCTCTCTCTCTCTCCCCCTTCTCTATTTTTCTCCCTCGCACTTTTATCCCTTCCCCGCTAAATGATAACGGATTGCCCACTATTTTCAATGATACCATTTCTCCTTTCCTCGAACCCTTCTTTATCATCCCCTTTTTTCTTCTTGCACCCTTCCTTCCTCTCTTTCTCTTTTTTCTCCCTCTCTCTCTCACTCTCTCTCTCTCTTTCTCTTTATTTCGAGAAAAATTGAGTTATTAGAAACCATAGGTTGTTATGATTAACAAATTAAATATAGATACGTTCTCTGTGAATTTTCGCGACGATGGGTAGGCCAAAGTTTGGATGTAATTTTAAAGATCTATTACTTTTCTCTTTTTTTTTTTCGCGATTAGCAATTGAGCTTGTAATCTCACATCGGCCTCATATCCTGTATACAATGGCCTCATCCTTGTAATCTCACAAGTTGGGTTCGTGGTTTTATCATCTGGGTGAGAGAGAGAGAGAGAGAGAGAAAAGAAAGAAAAACATACAAAATAGCCTAAAGTAATCTCGAAAAGGAGAAATTGATTTTTATAATTACCGAAGAGGTTTTCGAGCCCACGCTCGTGGAAAAGTGTAACTCGAGTGCGATACGTTGGCCCTGAGAATTCACGGAGACGTAATATTTCAAGAGCATTGCGGTGTTCATTTCAATATTTTCTCACACAAATGTGAATTAATTGTTAAATAATGACGATACAGATTGAACATTTAATACGCGATTTGTTCGTTCGAACAAAAGGTTCGGTCGTTTAGTTTTTTTTATTCTCTTCCTCCTTCTTTTTCTTTCTTCTTTCTCTTTTTTAGTTTTTTTTTGAAATCTCTCTTCCTCTGTTAGTCCGATCTTATCGTTTTCGCGTACAGAACGAAGAGCAAAACCTTCTTCTTTTCTCTTCTACTTCCGTGGGTAGAAACATTGAATTCCGTCTCGAGTCGATTACGACGCTCTCGTGGCTTTTCACTCGGCGCGAACTACAATGGCGATGCAGAAGCAATCCCCGTACTATCTATTTTCTTATTATAATTTACGATCCGCACTAGCATTCTTACGCCCACCTAAGCGATTCGTACGGAGCGCGTTCATTAGCGCATACCTACACTTTCCGCTTCGAAAAAGGAATTCGTTTTATTTCACCATGTGTAATGCCGTGTTGCTTTTGATATTTACTCATCCATAGATTTTGTTTCCTTTGCGAATTAAATTCTCAAGCGCGTACCGGTTGGGTAATCGTAATAATCCATTAGATATGATTCGTAAATTGCAAAGAGAAAAACGAAAATAAACGAATTAACGAATGAATGAATATAAAAACAATTAAATTAGTTAATTAATTCATTCATTCATAAATTAATTAATTAATAAATAAATTACTTCATTCATTCATAAATTAATTAATTAATAAATAAATTAATTAATTAATGAACGAAAAAAAAAAGTAGGCAAATGTTAATTTAGTTGTAAGTGTATGGGGCACATTTAGCCGCAGTTTAACACGTATACCCGTATACGTAGGCAGATTACATGTATCAATTTCTTCGGATACGTTAGAACGAAAGGCTATCGTCGTAAAGAGGCGATTTACTCGTAGATTACAGAACCCTACTTGACGCGTTTATACTCGTGCTTGTTTGCTTGCTTGCTTGCTCGTTCGCTTACTTACTTGCTTGCTTGCTTGCTTGCACGAGCCTGCCGCCGATGGAATCGTAATGCCTTGTATCTGTGCCACTGTGCGAATTGAATTCCAATTACACGCTTGATTTACTTGTTATTCGGCCGAGAACTCGAATCGCATCCACGCCGTTTGGCGCCACTCCATCCTCTTTGGCGACGATACAGTCCCCTCCTCTTCCTCCATCTCCTCCTCCTCCTCCTCCTCCTCCTCCCACTCCTCTTCCTCATCCTCCTCCTCCTCCTCCTCATCCTTCTCTTTCTCCTCCGTCACTTCTTCTCCTTCTTCTTCGTCTTCTTCTTCTTCTCCGTTTCTCGATTTACGTTCTATCTGATGTGAACGTAAATATCGGTCGATTTTGCGAATTGAGAATGCAAATCTTTCAACATCGCCATTCAATATCTCGTATTTCTTTTTCGATTAAAAAAAAAAAAAAGGAAAAAAAAGAAGAAAAGAAAAAAGAACAGAAGAAGAAAAAACGAAAGAAAAAAAATATTTTTCTCCTATTAAACTCTTTGGCGTTATCCGTTTCCCAAGTGCATTCAGGGACACACGAGGATGAAAAAGAACGGCAGGGAAGAAGAAAAGGTCATTGTCGGAGAACGGAGACATTTCGATCGGTCGAGTGGTTCGATAATCGAGCGGTCATGGCCGGCCGGCCGGCTGGCCGACCAGCAGGACTTCCAGAGGACTCGTACTGTTATTCCGGCTCTTTCTTTCTTTCTTTTTTTTTTTTGTTTTTTTTTTTCTTTTCTTGCTTCTCATGCTCTTTCAGCCACACACACACGCACACACACACACACACAAAGAAAAAAAATACTACAGATCAGAGGATCCCAAAGTGCGGATCGCGTTAAATATTCAAAATATGAGAATAGTTTAGCATGTTCATTATATTGGAGTGCTTTAATTATCTTAAAACAACGTCGGATGAAAAATTAAAGATCGATCGAATTTAAAGATCATAAGTGAATAATTATTTTCGCTTTATCTTTCTGCATTCGAAAATTTATATTGAGACAAATTTGTAAAATTGCTTATCAATCAACTTTCGACGTCAATTACACTTTCCGAGTGGGTCGCGATAAATTACCGTTTTCGAAAGTGGGCCTCGGCCCATAAACCCATAAAAGTTTGGAAAACCCTGCTGTAGACAAATGTATTCCGTATCAACGTTATAAAGATTCAAAAACATTTCGATGTTCTAGTTTCGTTCGCGCCCTATGAAATATTTTTGTCGTTATCACGATGATACGTATATGTGTAAATGAAAGTTAATGAAAAAGAAAAAAAAAAAAAAAAAGGAAAAAAACATTGGTATCAATATTTCAACGTATTTTTTCAACGATCAGTATTTTTTTTTTTTGTTTATTTAATCAATGATAAATATTTTGTACGAATAAACGATCAGTAATTTAGGAATATTTTGATCGGTACGCGAAATAATTAGTTGTCAGGATCTTTATTATCGGTACTTACGTTAAATTATTGTAAATACCGATCGTATTAATATACAATACCGATCGAATGAATAGAGCAGTCATCGGTTAGTAATATTGTTTCATCAACGTAATCGCGAATTATAATATCAGAAAAGACACGGAGAATGGGCAAACGGTCTGGGATATTTCTCCAATCCCGGAGCTAAAGTTCTTTACTGTAGAAAGGGACACGAGTTAACCCGAGCCGATCTAAACGAGCGGGAAACTGGGGCACGTGACGTAAATGCGCGATAATAGAGGAAACAGGACTACGACCTACTTCGACCGATTCCAGTTAAATTAATCGAAGATTTACCTCGAAAACCATCCCTCGTTCAATTCCCTCCCTCCACCGATTGGTCGATTCACCTGCGTGATATAATTTCCAATCTGTTATACTAAAGCAGCTTTTTAGATACGTTGGATATTTTGAAACAATCTACTGCGTTTCGTTCGTTAATCATCATTATCGTGGACCCTTAATCTACTGTAATATCAATTTTTTTAATTTTCGTGTCTGCAAAAAAATTCTAAAAGGTGAAACTTACGGCATCACTTATACAGGGTCGAACATCCCCATTCGTCAAAAAAAGAAAAAAAAAAGGACAAAAAATTCCTAAGCGGGTTAAAAGTTATTAAGTCGCGTTAAAAATCTATTACTCCCTTTCGAGATTCCCTTCGAGCAAAATTTTTTCTTTCCTTCTTGCCTTCTCAGATCGCGATACTACTACGAGTCCAGGAATATTTTTGCAATTAAAAATTATCTAAAATATTTTCGAAAAGTAATAATTAATTTTTTTTAAATCAAATTGATAACTTTCAATCCCTGATCCAATATTATAATTGTATTATACTGTCCGACTTGTACTGTATAATTTATATTTTTTAAAATAAGATAAACTTCGGATATGGAGTAACGGTTAAGCTCGTATGGCTATAAAGTGAAATACAAATTTAACAAAATTACGGATATTTGATTGCATAAATTGAAAGTTAGATTTTGCGTTGTACGTTATTAACGTTAAGGATTAATCATGAAATTTATTCAAGAAATTTTACAAGACGATCGATCGAACGAACGACAAGTTTGTCCGACGATTTTATTATCGGCGAAGAATATTAACAATATCATTGATTTCCGATTGTCGTCATCATCGTTCACGTTCTACTCGAGCTACTTTTTCTTTCTTTTAAAATCGAAACGATGAGGGATATTCGATCGAAGATATATCGTAAAATGGAACGCGAGTTGCTTTACAACCGGCCAAGATTTTCACTATTTCAGCATCGAGAAACAGGTAGGTATATAAGCGTAGAATACATAGTATGTGCAATAAACGAGTAGGTAGCTGTAAATTCCCGATCATTGTGTGTCCATTGTTTCCATCACAATAAGCTATCACTCTCGTCTTTACATGGAGCGTTTCACCTGTGCGCGTTGTGTTCAAGAGACATGGATATTACAGCCGAAGGACTCTCCACCAGTGTGCGCCCACGATGATCACGATTAAGGAATAGACAATAAGTATCATGCGTGTGACCTTTGGCACACTTTTGTGAACGCGATTTTCCTTTTCCGTTCGTTTCGAATTCTCACGTGTTCTCTATAACAGATGAGAATTTGATATTCATCATTAATCGTAATTGTCAATTATAATAATGTTGATTTTTGTTTCTTTCTCTTTTTTTTTTTTTTTTTTTTTTTTTATTGGCGTTTGCGTTCGAATCTTTCCTTTTCATACTCGTTCCATTCGAGATCGAAAATAAGATATCTAATACATTTACAGTGATATCTGCTCATAATAGAGGTATTCCTTTACCTTCGCAAGCCAGAGATAAATAGATAGATAGATAGATAGATAGATAGAGAGAGAGAGAGATTAGGTCCTTATGTTGGCACTATTGTAGAAATCGTTACACAATCCGGCGAATAATAAGTAAGAAATCCAACCAGTTGAAGGAGAGATAGACTATGCGGCGAGTCGATCGAATAGATTCACCTTCTAGAAACGATATTTCAAACCTCGTAAAGTAACCGATCGTTTAAGTTATCTCCCATCGACGTAGAACGATGAGCTATCTCGAACCTGTTCGTTCGTTTCTAGGGACAATGTTAAGTATTTTAGATTTGTTATTTTCTATACGATCGGGATTTCCCACTTGGACATTTGAATGGATATAAATATAAAAACGGTCTTACAACGCAACAACGGTTTTTACAAACGAAATAAGGTGGGATTTAGTTCGCCCGTGTTATTTCGTTGCGTTATCGATCGCCGTTTTTCTAGTTTCTTTTTTTTCTCATTCCTTGCCACTCCCCCCTTTCAATTAGTTCTCCCTCCCCGGTCCCGCCCTCCCATCCCCCCGAAAAAATTCTACGACGCATCTCCGTTCGTTACATTGCCAATGTCACCGAACAATAAACGTCTTTCCACTCGGAGATGCCTTCTCCTTTGCGATCATCGTTAACATCGTTACACCGAGAACTGCTTGCACCACACTCGTTTAACCTTATGAGCACAAGTGAGCAGCCACTCATTTTCCACTTAGAACGTCTTGCGTCGTCGTTAGACTACGAACGAACGAACGCGCTGTATGACCCAGATGCAGTCGAACAAGGTCTCGAATTTTTTATATTCATCGAACATGGCAACTCTCTATGCCTTCGCTACTTGTTTGCTTGCTTGCTTAGCCTGTCTGCCTACCTGCCTACCTACCTGCCTGCCTGCCTGCCTGCCTGCCTGCCTACCTGCTTGCCTTACTTCTTCTTTACTTGCCTATTGCTTATCCAGCTACTTGTGCTGCCGTTACTGTTACTTATTATTGTTCCTGTTGTTGCTGCGGGGAGGCTTTGACATTTAACTCTTTGCTTTTCTCATACTACGTGTGCCTTAGGTACTGCTACTATTACTATTGCTGCTGCTGCTGTTACTACTACTACTACTATTACTAAAACTATTACAAGTTGTATACTTTGCCAATACTGCGATACGCTATGGCGACATTATGGTTTTATCATTTTACTCGTGTTCCAAGCCCAATACCGCAAAAACATTTTGTAATCGTCGCATTTGGATCACGTTATTTCCACCGTGAGTTCTCGCTGATCCAGGTTCTCGTACAAACTTATACCGTATAGAAAACTCATCGTTTTGTTTTACTACAATACAATAAAAGAGAACAAAATCAACGACGAGCAAAATGTGTTTGTTCGCGATAAGCTCTTCAAATAATACGGATCGACATATGGGCTTCGTACATTTTACTCGTACTACTAATCCGTGTCTCGACCAATTTCTTTCGTTAATACGATCAACAAAAGTCTCCTTATCCTTTACCACACGCGTAATTTCGTTCGTTTGAAACATTCGAATTTGTTTTTCGCGTCAATTGTTTCTTTTTTGTTTCCACGTGAGTTTAATTTTTAATACATTGGTAGTTGAAGTAATTAACGAGCTTGTTGTTACGCACCGTCGTCCATTGCGGCTATCGTGATTATGTTTGGTATGAATAGTGATTAATGATTAAACGAAAATGAAGAGTTGGTGCGGAGAGAGAAACGTGTCTACTCATCGATATCACTCGTCTTGCTTGCTAGATAAACATTATATTGTTATTCCACTGTGGTCTCTCTCTCTCTCTCTCTCTCTCTCTTGCTCTCTTTCTCTATCAAACTTTGCCAGGTTTTGTGTTTACTATTAGAAGCAACGTCAAACGTTTGGAATGTTCACTATTGCTGGAGATAGTCCAAGACAAGGTTCTACAATCCTAACACAAAAGATATTTTTCGTTTCGTATTCTTTTTTTTTTTTTTTTTTTTTAGAAAAATGATCGATCAAAGATTCAACGTTGAAAGAAAATCATTATCCTTCTATACACTTTAATATATATTAAAGACCGTAGAAAATCCTAAGATATGGCAAACGTTAGAAAACGCTCCTGTGGTAATCACGAACGTTCGTTTCTCCGAAAAGCTGTGCGAAGTCGCACCAAGAATAATGGTGGTCTCGGATTTAAACCATAAGATACACAATGTATAGAGAATACACGTTGGGAGTAGAAAGAAAATTGCTTTGGGAAGGAGTATGGTTTTTCCGCGAAAGGAACGAACCAAGTAAGTAAATAAGCATCGTTCGAGTAATGCGGTTGGGCCTCGCGAACTAAAGAAGAAGAAGAAGAAGAAGAGAGAGAGAGAGAGAGAGAGAGAGAGAGAGAGAGAGAGAGAGTAAGAAGTGGAAGGTGAGCATATGATGTGAGGCGGGGGGTGAGCTCGGGGTGGGAGGAGACTTCACAATAGCTCGATTCTGGAATGAGGAAGTCTCCTCGTACGACACACCGCGGTACGGCACCGACCACGGGACAACACCAACCACGGGACGACACCGCGAGAATACTAAAGTGTGGGTTACTAGTTGGATACCTTGACTATTCCGAGCTCTCCAATATACCTACGGCCAAAGAGTACGTCCTCTCTTCTAGGGATTGTATTTCTGTCCTCCTGGGCGAACTTTATATCGACGCCACTCGTGTTCCCCTTCTAACACCATACCGTCGCTCACCATCCCAGCTCCATTTTCCATCTTTCTGATTCTCGGAAACCTTCCTCTTTTTTTTCGTCCATTACTTTCCCTCCTATATTTATCCCTTTTCCATATCCTTCGCACGACTCATTCAAATCGATCCGTACCCACACACACACACACACACACGCACAAATATGTGTCCGCATAATGGGACAAGTGAATGTCCCCTTCGTCGGTGTTTCATCTTCGAATTTCATCCTCCGGATGTTAATAATATCTATTTTCAAACGGTTATATCTTTTAAAATTGTCTACACTTTATCGGTATTGCGTTTATATAGACGTTCGGGACGAACGATTTCACGAGGTATCTCCTATATACACTACTGTCTCGTTTCACCGACGAGTTACGATATTCCCCTATGAATACAAAGTGGCTCCGATCAATTATCATCGTTCCGTTTATTTTCGTGGCACTTACCGGACTAACCGTAAGCACAGGCCTGAAAAGAAGCCGTCCTCGTACGTTCACCTTCGACTGATTTGCATTCTAAAGAAGATTCGAAGGTGATGCCAACCGATTTGCGCCATCGTACGCGTTTCTTTGGAAGAATATATTACGGTCTTGCGTAGACCAAAAACAAAAAAGAAAAGAAAAAGAAAAAATTATGGAGAAATCTTCGGCACCATCGATTCTTACCGTTCTTTATATCGACCATTTTAATACTGCCGACTTTTAATATCACCGAACGTATCCTGTCTTTCTATTTCAATTATACTTTATTTTTTGATTTGATGTGATTTGATTTGATGTGATTTGATTTGATTTTATTTCTTCTTTTTTTTGTTTTATTTTGTTTTGTTCTCTTTTCGATTTGAAAGAAAACGAAATGATACGTTATCATCGTCGTGAGAATAAATCAAAGTTCGACGGAAGGAGAAATAGAGTCAAGGTGGGACGTTAATCTTCGTCACTTTCGGGTCATTAACATCATATTATTTAGTACGTTCGCAAGCTTCGTTGAAAGCTTCGAAATCCAATGGTGACAACGACTATAACCCATCTCTTAATCTCGTCAGGCGTTTACGTGGATATGACGGAGAGGCACAGGTGCAGTAATTACGCGAAGGAACGCTGCCAACTGATGTTATTTTGTATGGACGCGCATATATTTGTTGAACATCGTTGAAAACAGTCTTGGCGAGTAGTGCTAATGTATCGCTGTTTCTCTTTCTCTTTCTCTCTCTATTTCTCTCTCTCTCTCTCTCTCTCTCTCTCTCTCTCTCTCTCTTCCCCCGACTTTTCCAGCTTTAACAGCTAACATTTTCGATATATTTATAGGCCCGTCTTAAATTTGTCTTACGTAAGAATCGAAATGATCTTCCTCTCGCGAGGATTGCACCACGTATCTTTTTTCTTTTCTTTCCTTTCTTTTCTTCTTTCTTTATTTTTTTGTTCTCACTAATATCGCGAACGCGCGCATTCTTTTTGACGCCTCGTCCGTCAATCTTGGATATATTCTAGTAAGAGGTATTTCAAATGCTTTCCGGTTTCTACATTTTTTCTTTTTCCTTTCTTTCTTTTTTTTTTTTTTTGTACCAACGTCAATTCTCATTTTTGTCATCTATTTCGATCGCGTCGCTGTATAAAGAAATATATATGATATATCCGGTTGCGTTAAGTATCTCGGAAAAGTCCTTAAGAGAAATATTATCCTGAGAAATGAAGAGCTCGAGAAGAGCAATTGCAGTAGTCAGGAAAAGGAGAGAGGAGGGCCTCACCATCACAGTGGAAAAATAAACCTCTCGAGTTGACCCCGTTAATTAGACCGTGCACTTATCTTTCCGCAGTGCCCATATTTTAATCTTATTTCTCGTTAAAGAGAGAAAAAAAATGAAATAAACCGATTGGAGTTTCTAGATCGATCGGGGACCGATTAACGACACGTTATCTATCGACGATTAAATAAAATAATCCTCTTTTCGTCGCTACGTCCTCGAGTACGCGTGAGATTTGTTTTGGAAAAGCAAAGATCGACGATACGATCAAAGAGAAATAGAGGGGAAGAGGTGCGTCGCGAGCGGTTCAACGAAAACAAGGATAATCGTCTTTGCGACTCCTGCAACTGGGAAAACTCGAGTTATCGGTGGAGCAGACATTCTCCCCCTCTTCCCCTTCGACTCTATAATTGCATCCTCGAAGCTCCGAACATACAGGGTAGTCCAGCGATGAGAGCTCCTTCGCCCTTGTTCACCTGTACGTGTCTGAACACATGTGCGTTCGTCGTGTATAATTACGTTTGTACGTATATTTATAAGGATGGATATATCGAAGTTCATTTAGACGGGAAGAAAACGCAAAGAACAAAGGCAAAAGGAGACGAGATAAGAGGGAGTAAAGAAAAAGAAAAAGAGAAAGAATGAAAGAAAGATGAACGAGAAAGAAATCGGATCTCAGCCTACGACTACGTGTCACCTTAGCCGAGGTCGAATCGTTAAACAGTTTATATCAATCGCCGTTGATTGACTCGAAACATCGAAGTACTTGAGGCACGAAGCCGGCTGAGTTTTGACCTAGGCGAAGCTCGAGCCGTGCAGGCCAAACAGGTGAATCAGAGTTTTAAGAGATTCGCCCTTGGCCCTCGGCTAGTGGTTCGTTCTCTTCGTTAAATCGATTGTGTTTCAATCTGGCCGGTAAATACAGCCGAACTGACTGCGCGCGACTCCACACACGCACTCTGTCGAATCGTGGTTAAGCATACGCGCACGCAAACCTACAGATACATACATACATACATGCATATATATATATATATATATATATATATATATATATATATATACACGAAAACACAAGCAACTTCATCCCGTATGCTTTCGTCTCTCGATGACCTACATGCCCGTCCAAAATAATCCGACACCGAGCAACGGAGACCTTAACCGCGACCCGAGACTGCCCTGGTACAATCCAGGGACCTCCAAAAGCTTTCGGGAACGACTCTTCAGAAGCCAAAACGAATGGTAAACAAGTGCAAGTGGTATAAACACAGACTCTCACGAAATATATATTTACTCACCGGTATAAAACATTTGATTACTATCGAGGGAATGAGACGTGGTTCGTCCATCTCTCGGGGACAAGTTTGTCAGAGACGAATCAATCATGTTCTCAGCGTTCTTCTTTTTCTTTTCTTTTTTTTTTTTTTTTTTTTTTTTAAGAAAGAACGAAACGATATATTATATACGATATATATATATGTATATACGTATGTATTCCAATTGGAGATAGGGCGTTTCGAATATGCAAGAATGTTGAAATATATACTAGAAGAATTTTAACCTTTGAACGGTATCTATTATACCTGATTAAAAAGATCGAGAACAATAGCTTGTAACCGATGTAAATTTACATACGTATATATATGTATATATTCCAATAGGTAGTATTCTATCATTCGAAGTGATCTATCCCAATATCGAAAGTCGATGAACTAGATAGATATCCTGGATAGCCCCCGTAGCTTTTCAAGTTAGAATAGATGACGATCGTGAACTCGGAGCAGTTCGATTATCTCCGAGTAAAGGTAGCGATGAGCGGCTGGGGACGGGGTAGTGAGGCGGGGGAAGGGGGGGGGGGGTTACGACGGGTGAAGGGTGCATGGTATAGATCAGGTAAGAGAGCAGAGTATCGGAGAATCGGTAAAGGTGAAAAGTCGTCTTTGCATCGAAAAGGGAGTAATGTGTTATTGGGTGCAGAATGTTTGATCGTTTATCAGAGGGGCTATTCGAAGAAAGGCATTTTAGCTTAGTCGAGTTAAATCGTTGTCATCGTCAACGTCGTCGTCATCGTCCTCGTCGTCGTTCTACGTCGTCATTGTCGTTGTCGCGTTGTCGCCGTTTGCAACGGCATCGCGAAACGTTCGCTTTCATAAGCGGATGTGCGCGGCGCGGCACGTCGAGACTGCGACGCAGAGAGAGAGACAGGCGCGTTCGGCTGATTCGGTGCTGCGATACACGAGTATCGATTCCTCGAAGTTTGGCAGTGCCGAGCAAAGGAGAAACATCGGCGAGGGGTGTGGCCGTGGTGAGGAGTGCGTACAACACATATACATGCACACATATATGCTCAGAAATATATATATATATATATATATGTATTTATAACTATATAGTACATAGACACTATATACGCTGGTTATACAGACGCATTGATCACACATAACATTTGTACACATATAGATGAATATATATATATATATATATATATATATATATATATATATATGTTATATATATATATATAATATATATGTTATATATATATATATATATATAATATATATGTTATATATGTATGTATGTACATATATACAACATATACACTCTGGTTTACACAGACATACACGGACACATCGATCGGCAGTTTAATCTCAGCGAGGACACACCGTGCGACGCGCCGGAAGAGGGCATGGCCCAAAGTCCTCTCTCGACTTTACCATCAGGATTCGTTCTCGAGACGATCCCATCCCCCCCCTCTCTCTCTCTCTCTCTCCTTTTTCTTCTCTTTTCTCGAGAGCGACCTTTTCGACGTCTTCCTTTTTCACAAGAACCCTCCTCGTTCAAACGCATCACGATAGACTCCCAAAGCGTTCGAATTGCTCCGCTTACAAGACGAAGCATTCAACGCTCTTAACGCGTTTACATAAATCTGGTCTATGTTTATCGTCATGCTCCAACGTATTGATATCAGAATGGACTCATTGTCATAGCTGGAGTTTATATATATATATATATATATATATATATATATATATATATATATATATATATATATATATATATATAGTTGGATTTACCGTCTTCTTGATTTATTACACTGGATATGATATTGGAAATGTCAGGACTATGAAATTTTTTTTATTTATCTCTTAATATTCCCCTGGATAATATAGTACGAGTAGAGTTTATGTATTATATCCGCTCAAAATTAATTTTTGTTCGATAATAAACGGATAGATAGATACATATTTTGATATTGAAAATAATTTATTTTTATTGTTATCCTTAAATATTATCCGGATAAAAATAGAATTTTCGTATGCGGGAGAGAATTTGTCATTTAATATTTTCCAATAATATCTTATTTTTTATTAACAAAAATACATTTTCTTCGATAATAGACACGTATACATATTATCAAAAAAAAAAAAAAAAACAAAACGAAAGAAAAAAAAAGCAGAACTTAGTTCTATAGTTACTCGAAATCTATTTATTTTGAATATGATATAAAGCACAGAATTCACGTGATATTTCTTGTATAATATTTTTTCAATCGTATATTATTTTCCTTAAGAAAAAAAAAGGAAAGGTAATATTTTCTCTGATAACACACACACACACATACACATATATATATATATATTTATTTTCCAAAAAGGATTGACGTTCGTGGCCGTTGGGAAAAAGTACAAATATACTATAGCAATGTTAGTCTACCCGAATCTAACCATATTTTCTCTTTCGTCGAGGGCAGTTTAGGCTAAGCAGGCTTAGGTCCTGCCCCGTTGTCGGACGAACGTCGTAGCTGTAGCTTCCGAGAGAAAAAGAGTTGGGGAGAGGGACGAGAAAAGGGTGAGAAAGGGACGGAAGAGTCTGCGAGTATTCGATGCGACGCACACACACACACACACACACACACACACACACACAGGTATAAAACACGCATAAAACACATGCGAAATGTTGATGATGTGGGGGAGGGGACGAGGTAGGACGTTGTAGAGGACAAGGAAGGGATACACAGAGAGGGAGAGTAATAGTACGCACGTCT